>JASFAX010003336.1:0-42793 GCA_030737875.1 Allium sativum | reverse complement strand
AAACTCTCTAACATAGACTGAAGCAAGCCATGGAGCGGTCCTCTTACTCTTCACGGGTATAAAATGGGCACTCTTGGTAAGTCTGTCTACCACAACCCAAATTCCCGTATTGCCCTTCCTCGATCTCGGTAACCCATCGATAAAATCCATCGAGACACTATCCCACTTCCATTGCGGAACTTCCAATGGGTGTAACAACCCACCGGGTTTCCTTTGCTTCGCTTTAACTTGTTGGCACACTAAGCATCTAGCCACATACTTGGCCACATCTTTCTTCATACCGGCCCAGAAGAAAATTCTCTTCATATCTTGATACATTTTGTCTCCACCGGGATGAATAGTCATTCTTGAACGATGTGCATCATCCAAAATAGCCTTCTTCAAACCCTCATCTTGCGGTACACAAAGTCTACCGTCTCTATGCAACCATCCCCTATCATTTATGGTGTATCTACCCAAATGGCTGGACGCTCCCCCCTTATAAGCTTCTCTACCAACTCAACCAACTGTGGGTCGTCTCGCTGAGCCTCGCCAATCCGTCCCAAAAGAGTAGGTCTAACCTCCAAGGATGCCAACAAACCAGGTACAAAGTCAACAGAAGGTCTGAAGTTGAACAAAGAGAGAAACTCCAAGCTTCGCCGTTCCACGAACAATGGACTCAAAGATAGCCTTTTTCTACTCAAGGCGTCCGCCACCACGTTACCCTTGCCAGGGGTATATGCTATCTCGAAATCATAGGATGCTAAGAACTCCATCCACCTTTGCTGTCTTAAGTTTAAATCCTTCTGAGAGAATAAGTACTTCAATGATTTATGGTCAGTGAACAACTCGAATCTCTCACCAAGAAGATAATGGCGCCAAGACTTAAGTGCGAAAACAATCGCGGCCAACTCTAGATCATGGGTAGGGTAATTCTTCTCATGCACTCTCAATTGCCTCCCTCCATAGGCTATTACCCTTCCCTCCTGCATCAAGACTGCGCCTAATCCTGTCCCACAAGCATCGGTATAAACAACAAACGGCTTACTCCCATCTGGAAGCACTAAAACTGGAGCGGTGGTCAAAGCTCTCTTTAACCGTCGGAAAGCATCATCACAATCTACGTCCCATGAGAAAACCAGATTCTTCTTCGTCAAGCGGGTTAATGGGGCTGATATCTTCGCGAAGTCTTTGATGAACTTCCTATAATATCCTGCCAACCCCAAGAAACTTCTTACTTCGGTAGCATTTCTAGGAACTTTCCAATCCTGGATAGATACTATCTTTGCGGGATCCACAGCTATCCCTTCCTTAGAGACCACATGCCTTAAGAATCGCACTTCTCTTCTCCAAAAATGACATTTAGAGAATTTAGCTTTAAGATTATGTGCTCGAAGAGTCTCCAACACTTCTCTGAGATGTAAGGCATGCTCTTCTTCACTCTTGGAAAAGACCAAGATGTCATCCACAAAGACTACTACAAACTTATTCAGATACTCTCTGAACACTCTACTCATCAGATCAACAAAGTATGCCGGGGCGTTTGTCAACCCAAATGGCATCACAAGCCACTCATAAAAACCATCCGGAGTCCGGAAAGCAGTCTTCTCTATACTGTCCTCCGCCACTCTCAACTGATGAAACCCTGTAGCTAAGTCCATCTGCGAAAACACTGAGGCGCCAACTAACTGATCAAAGAGATCATCTATCCTCGGTAATGGGTGTCTATTCTTCTTCGTGAGCTTATTAAGTTCTCTATAATCCACACAAAGTCTGAGGGACCCATCCGCCTTCGTGGCAAACACTACTGGAGCTCCCCACTCCGATATACTTCGCCTTATGAACCCCTTCTCAAGCAACTCCCCTACTTGCTTATGAAGTTCTCTTCTCTCACGAGGAGCCATGTGGCGCACTGGCAAAGACACTGGTTTGGCATTATCCACCAAATAAATTCGGAAATCTATCTCCCGCTTCGGAGGCAAACCCTTCACCTCTTCAAACACATCCGGATATTCCCGGACCACTCTGACAGAACGCAAACTCTCGACCGAAGCATCGAGCGATTCAAGATAACTTAGCAAAACAGATTCCATGGGATTACAAGAGATCTCGAGAGTATTACCCAAGCGGGTCATAAGCCTGACAACTCTCCTTTCACAATCAAGAACGGCACCATTACTGGATAACCAGTCCATGCCCAAAATCAACCCATAGCCCGTGAAGCCCAATACAAAAGCATCACATCCAAACTCAACGCTAAGTATAGAAATCTTCAAACCCAAACATATCATAGACAGATATATGGAGCCCCCAATTGGGTTTGAAACAACCAAGGGATCATCAACTAGACTGGTGTCTAAGTGCAGTGACTCAACTAACGATGATGAGATAAAAGAATGCGATGCGCCAGAGTCAAACAAAGTACGAACTGGATGATCAAACAGAAAAACCAGACTTTCAACGGAAATAGTTCTACCTCTCTGCTGAATCGGTGGAACTGAGAGAGCCTGAACTTGCCCCCCTGCCTGAGGTGGTGCCATAAGAGCTTGCACCTGACCTCCCGAGGTAGACCTCGTCTTCTGCCCCTTCTTTGGGCAGTCCTTCACAAGATGTCCTACTTCACCACAATGAAAGCAACCGGTCTTCTTCTTTTTGCGACAATCCTTGCTGAGGTGGCCTGGGGTCCCACAATTGAAGCACTTCTTCTTCTTCTTCTTCTTGTCACCATTGCCTTTTCCACCCTTGCCTTGTTGTTGTTGTTGCGGTTTCTTCTGATCCCCCTTCTTCTCTGGTGCCTTAGAACTCTTATCATCCTCATGCATAAGTGCCATGTAGACAAGCTTCTCAAAGGTGGCCCACATAGGAATGTGAGTCATAGCTATTCCTTGCAATGGTTCGTTCAAGCCTCTAACGAACCTCAAAGCCTTCTTCTCCGGTGTATTCACCAACTCTATGCCAAACCTTGCTAATTGATTGAATTTGTTGACATACTCTTTCACCGTGAGATTCCCTTGCTTCAAATTCAAGAACTTCTCCATAAACAGATTCTCTTCCGCCCTTGAGAGAAACTTAGCCCCAAACCTTTGCTTAAAATCTGCCCAAGAGTCAACAGGGCGTTCTCCATTAGTGACCTCCCACCAGAATGAGGCCTCTCCCTTCATTAACCAAGCCGCCAACTTGACTTTCTTTCCCTCTTCCACTTCAAAGATATCTAGCAACTCTTCCACTTCCTTAAGCCAATCTCTAGCCTCTACGAAAGTCTCTGAACCTAGAAAAGGTTTTCCTCCTATAGCCTTGAACTCCTTGCAAATCTTAGCAAAATTATCCACTCTAGGCTGAGGAGGAGGAGCGGTTGCCTCTGGTGTAGTAGCATTGGCTGGACCCGCAGCCGCGGCCCTACCCTCTTGTAACCTCCTATACCATAGTGGTATAACTAAGCCCTCCAGGATGTTAAGATCTTCAGCCATGCTGAAACGAAAGAGGAAAGATTCAAAAAGGAGATTCCGAAAGATAAAGATATGGCTATTGGGGATTATGCTTTTCTTTTTCAAAAACTTTTCTCTTAAAAGACATGTTTTTGAAAATACTTTTTCCAAAAATAATACCTTTACTATTCTAAAAAAAAATGTATTTTTCTCAAAAATTTATCTGTTCTGGTAACCTTCAGCTCTGATACCACGTGTAATACCCCACTCCCGCTATGATCACTCACTAAGGGAATGCCATAGCATCGGTGGAGTATTTTAGTGAATATAGAACAGAAAAATTACAACAAGACAGATATAAATAGTACTTGAAATTTTAAAACATCATCTCATAACAGCGGAAGTAAAACATGTCTGGTTACATCATAAAACCACAATAAAAGTCAAGTACAATATCCATCAAAATAAAGAAGTACATAATCCCACTCTCATACAATAGCCAAAAGAAAAGATAACTGGGTAACTGGAGCTTTACATCTGTCCAAGCTCCTAAAGACTGGAACAGCAATCCGATCAAGCTCCACTACTGCTAGGATCCACCGTAGGACCTGAGGGTTGGGAAAAAAAAGATAAAAACAACGGGGTCAAACATAAGTCTGAGCGAGTCCTATAACTTTAACAATACAATCGTTAAAGTAACCAGAGAAGACATAAACTGAAATACGGTAACTAATGGGGATGAATGGCTACACTAAGCAGTCAACTAAACTAAGATAAACGATAAAGACGCATCTACCCTTCCAAAGGTAAATTACTAAACTGCACCACACCAGTCGTTCCTAACTTAAAGGTTGATCCCACTCCCGGACTTATAAAATTAACTTAATAGTTCTCGCGTACCCCTAGGTGACTGAGTAGACGCCACAGGGCCCTACAATCCACTAGGTGTACACACTACTCCCCATTCGATCGGCTCCCTAACGTAGATACCCGTGCTGGCCCCACCGTGGGGTGTACCATTCCCCAACGTGGCAACCTGATAAAATTAACGGTGCACGGCTTATATCTACACGATGCAACAACGTCTTATTTACCAGCCCGGGTCCACACACGCATATGAAACCCGTTGGTCATGCGTTGCCACCGCTAACCCATTTTGGCCTCTTATAGTCAAGCCCAATATGCGTGTCCCGTCACTTGACTAGAGTCGAGCCCACTAAGATATGTTTGGGATATTGGTTGAAATGGGCCCCCAGCACAAGCCATCCCCCTAAGCTTGGCCCACACACTAGTGTTTCCCACTTAACCCTTTAACCATGTTTAATTACATGTTTCATCTTGGTTAAGTATTTAATCATATTTTCTATTGGCAACCACTAGCAATTTCCACATACCACCCAAGGTACCCACTTAACCCCCATGCCTGACTACATGATTATCTGGTTAAGTGTTTCTTAATTGATTAACACCGTAACCGTGTAAAGGACCCCTCACATTGGACCGTTATTTGTAGATGCCTGGTTAAGCCGGTAGGTTCCGGGCAGTCTTACACTACAAACGGGTCCAACCTCGTGTCATTTACCCTTGTTACGTATTTAATTTATGATTAAGACCCCTCACATTGGACCGTCATTTGTAGATGCCTGGTTAAGCCGGTAAACTCCGGGCAGTCTTACACTACAAACGGGTCCAACCTCGTGTCTTAATCGATTAATTACTCCTAATTAATCACCCCCATGATTTGTGTTAATTATCATGTTTATTTTAGGAATATGGGTACACCTAACTTAATAGGCAAATTCCCAACTCCAAAGTGTGGGTACACCTAACTTAATAGGCAAATTCCCAACACATAGTATGGGTACACCCAACTTAATAGGCAAATTCCCATACTATGTTCATTTATTTTATGTTATGCATAATTATATTAATTTCACACAATCTTATTAACTTATGCATTGAATTAACCCCATCGTTCCCACGTAATTTCGTTCTCATGACATAACACATATAAAAGGTGTCAACTTGCATATGTATGAACATGTTTCAAAGGTGCCATCTTGCATATTAACAAACACATAACTTGCATATGAACTTGCATAACATGTCACATAACTTGCATATAATCTTGTATAACATGTCACATAACTTGCATATAATCTTGTATAACATGTCACATAACTTGCATATAATCTTGTATAACATGTCACATCAACTTACATATTAACAAATACATGACTTGCATATAATATGTCACATAACTTGCATATGAACTTGCATAACATACTTGCATATAAACTCATAAACTTGCATATGAACTTGCATAACATACTTGCATATAAACTCATAAACTTGCATATGAACTTGCATAACATACTTGCATATAAACTCATAAACTTGCATAACATACTTGCATATAAACTCATAAACTTGCATATGAACTTGCATAACATACTTGCATATAAACTCATAAACTTGCATATGAACTTGCATAACATACTTGCATATAAACTCATAAACTTGCATATGAACTTGCATAACATACTTGCATATAAACTCATAAACTTGCATATGAACTTGCATAACATACTTGCATATAAACTCATAAACTTGCATATGAACTTGCATAACATACTTGCATATAAACTCATAAACTTGCATATGAACATATGATCACAAAACACAAAACTTGCATAACCCACATACATTAGCAAACTAACATCATGTCATATGACTTAAAATCCATTAATCCCCAAACAAAACCATATGATCTCATCATATCTCATCTACTTAATTTAGCAATTGATCATTAAAGTGATAGAAACTCACAACTAGCAAATTTGCACTCCAAATGAAGAAGATTAAGATGCTTAGAATGGATTAGAGGTTGATTAGAGAGTGATTAGCTTGCTACCCTCTTCATAAATTAGTGGAGGCTCCTTCTAAGATTTAATTTGGCGGCATGTAACCTTCAATTCTATTTTTAGTATGGATTAGGGTAGGTTTAGGGTGTATTTATAGATTAGGTGAGTGTTTTAGGCCCTTAGATTAACCCTAGATTAGATTAGGACCCTTAGATTTTGGAAATCTCTATAACACAGCCCAAGACTAACCCAAAAACCAGATCTGGTGCACCCAGATCAACAGGGCCGACACCCTGTGTCGACACCCCTGTCGACAGGGCTGTCGACACCCCTGTTGACATGCCTGTCGACACGGGGCTAGGCGGGAACTTTCCTGCCCTTTCCGCTTTTGGCTCCAAAGTTGTTTTAGAACTGAATTTTAAATCTGTTTTTAGCTTTGAATTTTCTGCAAACTTCATTGGGCCTTAACTGGGCCATACGGACTCCGATTAACAAAATTTCGGATTCTATTCTGCGTATTTTTCCGAGACGAACGCAATGACGCAGCCCGTTTCCCCCAATTCTCACATCTGAGATTATTTATTCTGCAATTAGTGAATTTTAGCATTAACCGAAATTCGGGGTGTTACACCTTGTTTATAATTAAAATAAATATATTTATTTTCAAACATCGATTGAAATAGACTTTTCATCGTTATTATTTAAAATAATTTATTTTAAATATTCAAAATTCATGAAAATTGCCAAATTAAAATTTTTAAATTGGTTCTGATTTTCCGAGTTATTACAATCTCCCTCACTTAAAATCTTTTCGTCCCCGAAAAGGAACGAAGCCGAAAGTTGTTTTATTTACCAACTCCACTTTCATTCTGGCTTTCATTCTTCAACTTCTCAATTTCTAAGAATTTTCCAATTCTTCAAAAATTTGGCTAACACCCAAAATTTTCGAAAAATTTCAGCATAACCTCCTTTGTTCGGGGAGGGGTTTGGAAATTTATTAGGCCAATAAGCATGCACATATTTATAGTGATATATTCCGGTGTCCACAGGGGAGTGTGTATAGATCATAACTCCAGAGAATAAATTCTCGTCACCCTGTAAATGGTTTTTGTGCCTTAATGACCAGAGATACGTGTTTATTGCAATTTACTTTTACATTTTATATAGTCCATATCAGTCAACAGTTCAACCTGTAATATATAGTCATCGCCATACAAGCCTCTCGCTCGTATGGTAAATCTTCTACCTCGTCACACAAGCTCCAAATGCTTATGTGGTATACGATGAAGTATGCCTATCTTCAAGAAGTATGCCATGTTGTGTAGTTTAAAATTAATTGTTACTATCCTATGGCGACGTTTATTATTACACACAGAACAACTAGCACTCCGCATCTAATGGCATTCACAGGAGTTGATATAATAATAAAATTGCGCATCCAACTCATTAAGGTTTACCTATTTGTCGGGCATGCAAATAAATTCTTTACTCAACAACAAATCCATTTACCTGTTCAAACATATATAATGCACATGCATATATTTCTATCTATTTCAAATCAGTTCAATATTTGATTCATTCTAATAAATTTACTATCGTTCTCTTATTGATTTTATTATTCCAATGCGATTTAGTTTAAACTAACAATCACTCCACACAAACAACAATCAATTTATTTTTAACCTTTTCAAATCTATAGTAATTAATTCATATACCCCTTTAAAATCATTTAGACTATATAATTAAATAGTTTACATCCATGAAAAGAAAACAGCAATAGTAGAGAACAATATGGAAATGCAAAATATACCTTGCACCAGAGTTAATTAGAGATATCCACCCTGCACTTGGGATAGGCTTTCTTAATGCTCTCCTCAGTTTCCCATGTACATTCTCGCGGATCTCCACTCCATTGCACTTTGACTAAGTGAACCTTCTTGTTCCTCAGCTCTTTGGTTTCTTTGCCAATAATCTTTAGCGGCTCTCTCCTCACAGCCAATTCTGGAGTAATTTCCAAATCCCATTGCGCGACTTCTTCCATGATCAAGTATGGATCATGCACATGCTTTTGAAGTTGAGATACGTGAAACACATCATGTGATCCAGGCAACCAATCTGATAATTGAACCCTATAAACGAGAGTTCCAATCCGTTCTAGAATAGGAAACAGTCCAATAAATTTGGGCACCAATTTCCCTGTTTTATCGAACCGGATTACTCCTCTCATCGGAGATACTTCAAATACTCATAGTCACCAACAATGAATGATAAATATCTTCTTCTCTTATCTACATAGCTCTTCTGTCGGCTTTGAGCGGCTAGTAATCGTTTCTTAACGAACTCGACTTTGTCTGCAGCTTCGCGAATCATATCGGGTCCCAATACGAGTCTATTACCAGGTTCTACCCAACAAGCAGGAGATCGGCACGGTATACCATACAGTGCTTCAAATGGTGACATTGTCAGGCTCGCTTAGTAGCTATTGTTGTATGAGAACTCAGCCAAATGCAAATGGTCTTCCCATGATCCGCCAAAATCAATGACACATGCCCGCATCAAATCTTCTAGAATATGATTCACCCTCTCAGTTTGACCATCTGTTTGAGGTTGATAAGCGGTACTCAAGTTCTGTTTCATTACCAATTCTTCTTGGAATGCTTCCCAGAATGTACTAGCAAAAATCGGGTCACGATCGCTAACGATACTCATGGGAACTCCATGGAGTTTAACAATTTCCTTCAAATAAATCTGCGCCAGACTCTGAGCAGTTCTATTCGATCTGACAGGTATGATATGGGCGGTCTTCATGAAACGATCTATGGTCATACATATTCTGTCATTTCCTTTCCTAGTTATAGGCAAACCATCTGTGAAATCCATAGAAATCTGGTCCCACTTCCTACCTGGAATCTCCAACAGTCGCAACAGTCCAGCCAGTTTCTGTTGATTGCTTTTGATTTGCTGACAAGTAAAACACCGGCTAACGTATAAAGAAATGTCTCGTTTCATAGATCTCCACCAGAAAGTGCATTTGATATCATTATACATTTTGCTCACTCTTGGATGGATACTAAGTTTGGCTTTGTGACATTCATCCAACATTTCTCTCTGGAGTTCAGGAATGTTTGGCTCACATATTCGGCCTTTCAACATCAGAATCCCCTCGTTATCAATCTGAAAACTCGAGGGCTCGCCATTCTGAATTCTCTCTCTGATCTTCCGAATGAAGTAATCATCCTTCTAAAGAGCAGATATGTTATCAATCAATGAAGGCGTGATAATAAGACTGGCGATGATTATATTCTTTCTGCTGATTGCATCAGCCACGACATTGGCTTTCCCCGGAGTATATAAATTATCCAGAACATATGCCACGAGAAATTCTAACCAACGTTGCTGCCTCATATTCAGATCCTTCTGGGTGAATAAATAATTCAACGATTGATGGTCAGTATATAAATCGAACTTCTCACCCAATAGATAATGCCTCCAGATTTTCGTAGCAAACACGATGGCTAACAATTCAAGATCGTGAGTTGCATAATTCTTCTCATGTGGCTTCAATTGACGGCTACCATAAGAGACTACTTGGCCTCTTTGCATTAATACTGAACCATTGCCTCCAGATTTTCATAGCGAACACGATGGCTAACAATTCAAGATCGTGAGTTGCATAATTCTTCTCATGTGGCTTCAATTGACGGCTACCATAAGAGAATACTTGGCCTCTTTGCATTAATACTGCACCAAGACCTTCTTTAGAAGCATCTGTCCAGACTTTTAAGTCTTGATTGCCATCAATAATTGTTAACACTGGAGTAGTTGTCAGTTTTAACTTCAGCTCTTGGAAAGCTGCCTCACATTCCGGAGTCCAATTGAATCTGGAATGTTTCTTAGTAAGCTTTGTTAAGGAACTGGATATCTTCAAAAAATTCTTAATGAACTTCCGATAATAACTGGCCAATTCGAGAAAACTTTGGACTTCTGTGGGTGTACGAGGCTGTTTCCAATTCTGAATAGTAGTGATTTTATTGGGATCAACTGAAATTCCTTCCGTTGACACGACGTGACCAAGGAATTTGACTTCCTCCTGCCATAATATTCATTTGGAAAATTTTGCTTTTAAAACATTCTTTCTGAGAATTTCTAACACTTGTTCCAAATGTTTTTCATGCTCGCTCTCTAACTTAGAGAAGATTAGAATATCATCAATGAAAACCAGTACAAATTTATTCAGTACTTCTCTGAATACCCGGTTCATTAGATCGACAAAATAAGCTTGTGTGCTACATAAGCCGAAAGGCATTACTAACCACTCGTAGAATAAATCTGGACCTCCGAATGCTGTCAAAGGAGCGCAATCTTCGGCAATACGAAGCTGATGAAAACATGTAGCTAGGTCCATTCGTGAAAACACTTGCGAACCATTCAATCGATCCAACAAATCATCAATCCGTGGCAATGGATATTTGTTTTTCAATGTCTGCTTGTTCAAGTCACGATAATCCACACATAGTCTGAGGGTACCGTCTAACTTCGGGACAAATACCACTGTTGCTCCCGAATCAGAGAAACTAGGTCTGATCAAACCTTCCATACAAGTTGTCGAGTTTGATTGTCTAACTCTTCCTTCTCCTTCAAGGTCATCCTTTGAATAGCGTGAACTATCGGTCTTGCATTCGAAACTAAAGAGATTTTGAAATCAATTTCTCTACGCGGAGGTAAGATAACAACTTCTTCAAACATATCCGCATAGTTCTTCACAATAGGAATATTTTCAATGTCGACTGGAATATTATCCGTAACGACAGGAACAGATTCTATTTGAGCAGGAAAGATATCCAAAGCTGACCAAAAGTCTTTTCTATATGAATTCGGACCTTCACATGGAATGGTTATATGATCCCCTGATTTAATCTTCACCCTAATTACTCTGTCTGCGCATTTAACCTCAGCTTCATATTTGGTTAACCAGTCCAATCCCAAGATAAGATCAAACTCAGTAAAATTCATGACGATCACGATGGTAGGGAATCGATAATAGGAAAAAGAGACAGGCACCCAACAAATCCAACTATGATCGAGGGAACCCCCAACCGGATTATTGACAGTCATGGGTGCTTTGAGCTTTCTCAAATTCAAATCCAGTTTCTTAACCACATTCTTTGCAATGAAGCTTCATGACGCCCTTGTATCAAACAGAACTTTAACTGAAATGTTTTTGACAGTAAGCGTGCCTTCTAAAACATCTGGCCTTACTTGACTGGATGAGGATACAGGAACTTCTGCCACTTCGTTTACCTGTACTACTTTAGTTTTCTTTTAGAGTTGGCAAACCTTTGAAAGATGACCAGCCTGATGGCAAAGATTGCATTTTCTATTCTCTTGAAATCCCTTCTTGGATTTAAATCCACCCTTTAATCGCTTCTTTAAGGTTCTACAGTTTATCACCAAATGCCCTTTCCGATTACAGTTAGAGTAGGTGGTAGTTGTTACTGGTCCTTTCTCATACTTAACATTTTTCCTAATGAATCTAGGCCTCTTACTGAACTCAGACTTCGTACTTATCTCAGGCTGTCATACTAGCCTCTGGCTATGTACTTGTCCCTGGGCTACCCGCTTCGAATTTCCTTTTGTTATTAGAACACTTCCTCTTCGTCTATCAAAAGACCTTGCCTATCTAGATCTTCAAACTTATAAGCCATGTATATCATTTCAGAAAAAATAGTTGCACATGTGCAGTTAGCCTACTTTGGTACTTTCTTTGGAGCCCATTAATAAATCTCAGATTCTTCATCTTTGGATTTTGAATTAGATGCGGGGCGAAACGAGAAAGTTCGTTGAATTTCTTATGATATTCTGGAATAGTCATATCCCCTTGAATCAGATAGTAGAATTCATCACTTAACCACTCAGTTGCTTCTGGAGGAATATACCTTTATTGAAAATTTCTTTGAATCTATCTCAGGTGATATCACCTTCTGGATTATCTTTAATAACGGTATCCCACAGCTTTGTCTTTGAGTGCCCAAGATGCCAATAATCTTTTCTGATCATCTCTCAGCTTTGAACCTTCAAAGATTTTCTCAGCAGAACACATCCAGGCTTGTGTTTGAATAATAGATTCATTGCTCCAGAATGGTACTCCACCCAGATTTCGATACTTAATTAACAGAGCTTTAATATCTGGTTCTGACCTACCTCTTCTACTTCTGCCACTCATTTTTCAATGTCTGCAAATAGCAAACAAAGTGTTAGGCCCACAGAAAAGGTATTTTTAAAACATAGGGACATATACTTTAATGTAAATGTGTCTATCGGGGTGTATTTCATTCTGCTATACTGATTCTAGGATATTGCTCATCCTATCTGAAATGAGTGATCCATCTTAGAACACTATTGGTTCTATTTCTGACGAGTTTGATAATATTTTATATTCCAGAACTAAGCTTAACCAAAGCTCTGATACCACGATGTGACGACCCCAAACCCCGTTCCATGGCGGCAACGGTAATCTTTGGAATATAACACATAAACAAATAACAGCAGAATAGAAATAGATAAATACACTAGATAATGTACAATAGAAGACACTGGATAAACATAATCATCAGAGTTACACAGTATACAGGATCATACTTAGTACAAAATACAGTTCAGCTTTACATAAATGTCTACAGTGGAATCAAAACATAATATGTACAATAGGAGATGAATAGCATAAAAGGAAAGAAGTGATATAATCCAGCTTCAACTCCAGCTATCCTGAAAGAGCCTGCTAAAACCTGAATACAAGGATGCCCGTGTAGAAATAGGGGCACCCGAGTTTGCAAGTGAAACAAACTACGATTCAGTCATGGGACTGGTATGAGACATCTTCTTAACATATTTTACAATAAAGCCAATCACAGGACCACGCTGCTAACGTGGAACGGGTTTATTCCATTGGATCGCCAGTGCTTTAAAACAAATAAATCATTTAAGCATCGCAATGCTTTGTATAAAAATGAGGCCATTATAAGACTCAGTTCCCATCACACAATGCAACGTAAACCGGAGCATAGAGTTTTACCTTATAATGGCCAAAATATGCTTGATACGAATAAAAAAAGCATTTGATATTATTACTAGTGTTTATATGTTTCAAAAACAATTTCAATCATAAGTATCAATCATAGATGGCTTGGGTACCACATATCATGTCGCCATATATAGGTGTACAATCAAAACCGCACGATGTCGTATTTGGAAATTGGATTTCCGTCATGAACCAAGGCAAGGGATCGTCCTTACCGCTTCGAGACGATCTAGCCTGTGTCTAAGGATCAGAGCTCGAGTGACCATTGGATCGTCAGGGCCGGTCCACACAGAGTGGATTATAATGCCTGAACACTGCGTTTCCCCGCCCTATGGGGCATCAAACCATCGGCCCAGGAGCGACCGATATAACCAAGGCGCCTCGCTATCAATCATCCACATAAGTAAAATGCCCCGGCGTGTAAAACCCAAAAACGCCACTCCTAGCTAGAAAGAAACGCAGGTCCTCCCCGAGGTCCTCTCCCGTTTCTGGCTCATACCGGGGTGTGAGGTTCGCGAAACAATGCTAAACACAAAGATAGCTATTTAAAGCCCTACTTTGATCATCAACCACAAAGCTATGCTTTTCAACAAAAGCTTTGATCACTACATCTCTGTATGCCACGTTGTCAATCTACAACGTCAGATACACATCCATTTACAAGTCCGTTCTGGGTCTGAATGAAACCGGAGGATCTTTATTCCACGCATATCCGAACGATCAACAAGTACATCCGGACAACCACCACTGTAACCACTTCAGGGCAGCAACTCCCATCCAAGGCATCAATAACCATCCATCCAACCTGAAGATCATCAGTCTTGCACTGTCTTCATATCTTCGACTTCTAACGGTCAATCAATTATTTGAAATGAGAATTAACTCGGCCTTTTCAAATAATCCATGTATATTTAGAATTCAAATCAATTCATTTTAATGGTTAAATTATTCGACATCCATAATTCAGTTTGTTAATGTAATTTTCACGTCAAACACATTCAACCATCAAATATCCAATAAACCGAGTAAAATCAATTTATTACCATTCCATATCGTTTATAATGTTTTATCACGATTTATCGTTATTTTTATTTATTTAAAAATAGCCAATTTATTCTAACGACGCTTCAGGCCATAACGCGGCCATGGCGCTGTTTTTCTTCAGATTTGATTTACACATATCTGAAAATCTAACCATTGGATCTTTACAAATTTTATATCATTAGAAAGATCTTTTCAAAGCGGATCCAACGGTTCCAGTTTTGGGATTGAAGTTACGATTTCAAAATACAAACTACAGCATCGTAATTCGATTTATTTTAATTATATATATATAAATTTATTCCATTCTAGCGCTGTTTTCATTTAGATTTGAATTAAACATTCCAGATAATCTAACCGTTGGATCTTTGCAAAATTTGTGTCGTTGGAAAGATATTTCCAAAGCGAACCCAACGGTTTCGGTTTCGGGAAAATCTGATGGTCGGATCTCCTGCAATAATCGTTTGAAATCATGGTTTCAAAATACTAACTACAGCTTCGTTTTTCGATTTATTTTAATATATATATATATATAATCCATTCTACGATTTCAAAAACCATTTCAACTCATATATGTGATAAAAATGATATTTTTATCCAATAGATATTTGTTTCAACACATGACTCTTTTTAGCAGTTCATATATATAGTAAAAATGTGATTTTTATTATCAAAGCAATTTAGTTCAAAACACGATTATTTTATATACTTCATATATACGATAAAAAATGTGATTTGTATTGTTAAAGCAATTTATTTCAAAATGAATATTTTTAGCGATTCATATATACTATACGATTTTTATTAACAAAACAATTTATTTCAAACATGCGATAAAAATGTCATTTTTATCGTTCTAACCATTTCATTTCATTCATTCGATAAAAATATTATTTTTATCGTTCAAACAATTTAATTTCATTCATTTGATAGAAATGTTATTTTTATCGTTAAAACCATTTTTATTTCATACATTCGATAAAAATGTTATTTTTATCATTCAAACCATTTTATTTCATTCATGAATCTTTTTCCAATACATGAATATATTTCGATATATGAATATAAATCAAATACAGTAATATTTCAGAAATTTCCGGCAGCATAACGGTAGGATAGTTAAAACCGGCACCATCTCTAGTACGGCTCCTCGCTCTACCTTAAAGCATCGCAGCATTTGACAATGGGGATTTCAATATCTAGTTCGTATGTAGATGAATTTTCCTATATACTAATCCTATTGGGATTTCAACCACAATCAATCATATCAAATTAACCATTCATGATATTCACCAAATTTCAGATCAAAGAAATCCAAACAATATCACAACCAATATATATCGTCCGTGGCCTGTGGACGAGGGGAGTATATATATATAGATATACGTATATAAATATCTTTCAATTTCATTTCAATTCGTTTCAATTCCATTCAACGCATATATAATTTTTACAACGCATATATAACTTATACATCACACATACAACTTATACAATGCTTATACATGATGTGTACAACGCTTATATAACTCATACATCGACCATATAATTTATCCATCGTCATTCCATATCGTTTATAATTCAGAAATCTCACTTTGGGTTCCACTCCTCCAAAAATTGCAGAAGGCTCAAAAAAATATCCGGTCCCTTCTAGAATGTAGAAGATGTCCACACGAGTCCAATATCTCTTGTTTCACTGGATTTCGACAAAATAGCAAAAAGATATGATTTTTATTGCAAAATCATAAACCGCAGCGCTTTAAAGTGCTATAATCAATTTAAAATAGTTCAGCCGTTACCTTTCAAAACCTGTTCAAAACTAGGTCATCAATTTTAATCGAATCCGTGAAGCTGCAGGTAGATTGGGATATACAACGTCATAGAGCTTGGAAGGGGCTTCACGGCCCGGTGGTGGGGTCCACTTCGGTGGTCTCTAGAGGTCACGACGACTGTCCAAACCTCCAGCATTCATGGAGGTGATTCGAGCTCAATACTTGACGATAATAGGTGAAGTTTATATGGATAGGAAGCTTGAGAGGAGATCTATAAATTTCTTCAAAGGGGCAGGTGGTTTTGTGTAATAACCCGGAATTTTGGAACCAATTTAAAATTTTTATTTTAAGAATTTTTTTTAGAAAATGCGCCAGAATTTAAAAATTCCATTTTTAAATTAAATTATTGAATTTAAAAGAGCTCTAAATAAAATTATGAAAGTTAGGTATGTACCTATTTACTTATTATTTGAATTGCATAATAATCCAAATTCATAATTTAAGATAATTGCAGTTATAGAAACCAATAGTAGTAAGATATACATTTTATTGGAAAGTGCGCAATACAGCTAAGTCCCTATTTAATACTAGTCCATGCATTTATTTCTTTTATGCTTGCGATTGTGCGTTCCTTTTTTTTTCTCACAAAGCAAACTATGAAAATATATTCCTTTTTGCCTAAATAACCAAACTAGGTTGTTCCTACCTTCTAATTTTTATAGGCATACCCAAATTCTTATTTCTTCCTTTTGTTCCCCAAAATTCGATATATTTACTATAAGTTTGAATGCAATTTGTATTTTCCCTTATTTCCAATCCAATACATTTTGACATATATTCAAATGGAAAAAAAATATGGTGACAACGACTAAAAGAAGCTTATGAAACAAAAGTTTACTTGCATGTGTTGAAAGCATTGTACCTTTATTCACAATTAAGTATGTAAATTTTCAATCAATAATTTCATTTATTAAGTATGTAAATTTTCAATCAATAATTTTATTTTTGCCAATATGTATTTATGAGTTTATGGTTTGACTTGATTGGGATACCATAAATTCTAAAAAGATTTATGTGACGACCCCATTCCCGATAAGACAGTGGCAGGGGTAATCTTTGGAATATAACACATAAACAGATAACAACAGAACAAAAATAAGTAAATACACCAGATAATGTATAATAGAATACACTGGATAAATATAATTATCAGAGTTACACAGTATACAGGATTATACTTAGTACAAAATACAGTTTAGCTATTCATAAATGTCTACAGCGGAAAACAAAACTTAATATGTACAACAGGAGCTGAACAACATAAAAAGAGATAAATGATAGAATCCATCTCCAGCTCCAGCTATCCAGAAAGAGCCTGCTAAAACCTGAATACAAGGCTGCCCGTGTAGAAAAAGGGGCACCCGAGTTTGCAAGTGAAACAAACTATGAGTCAGTCATGGGACTGGTATGAGAAATCTACTTAACACATCTTACAATATGGCTAATCACAGGACCACGCCACTTTCGTGAAAGGGTTTACTCCATTGGATTGCCAGTGCTTTAAAACAAATAAATCTTTTAAACATCGCAATGATTTTTGTAAAAATGAAGCCATTATAAGACTCAGTTGTCATCACACAATGCAACACAAACCGGAGGATAGAGTTTTACCTTATAATGGCCAAATATGCTTGATACGAGTAAAACAAATCATTTGAAATGTAAATTTTATCGTTTAATTCTTAATCAGACTCCAACCGTAAACTAGTAAGAGAACAATTCCCTAAGTATTAACCCCGAAGGCCGAAACCAACATCAGACCAATCTTTGGAAACCATCCGTCCTAGCTCATTTCCAGTTAGTTTCTAATTTTGGATACAATCATAAATATCAATCATAGGCGGCATTAATGCCCCATACCACTATGTCGCAATATATAGGTATACAATCAAAATGGCTCGATGTCGTATTTGGAAATTGGATTTCCGTCATGAACCGTTCCAGGGATCGTCCTCACCGCTTCAAGACAATCTAGCCTACCATGTCTCAGGGCCCAAACTCAGGTAGGTCCTTGGAGCAACATGGCCGGTCCACTCGATGTGGATTAAACTTAAACCCTGAACACTACGTTTCCCCGCCCTTTGGGGGCGCAAATGAGCCAACGAATGACTCCATCGGCTGCACATAGTCACTGATATATCTGAGGCGCCTCGCAACAGCAACAACCACACAGGTGAAAATAATGTAAATGTCAGCCAGTTTAAGTACTGACACCACCTCTAGCTAGAAAGAAACGCATGTCCTCCCTGAAGTCCTCTCCCGTTTTTGGTCCATACCAGGGTGTGAGGCTCGCCAATTTACGTTATACACAAAGCTATGCCACACAGGCAGTGCTTTGATCATCCACCACAAAGCTCTTCTTTTCAAAAAAAGCTTTGATCAATGCATCTCAGCATGCCACACATGCAATTCACGCCATGCAACTGACGTCGATCAATCACACAGAATGAAATCCAATGTCAGATACACAATCCATTAACAAGTCCATTCTGGGTCTGAACGAAACCGGAGGATCTTTATTCCTCGTACATCCGTACAATCAACATGTTCGTCCGGACGGCTACTACTTCAACCCGTCAAGGTAGCTACTCCCATCATGAGCATCAGTAGCATCCCTCCATTCGACGTGAAGATCATCGGTTTTGCATCATCTTAATATCTTCGACTTTCAATCGTCGATCAATTATTTGAAATGAGAATTAATTCAGCCTTTTCAAATAATTCACGTATATTTAGAATTTTAACTCAGTTCATTTCAATGGTTAAATTATTCGATATCACTAATTCTGCTCTTTAGTGTAATTTTCACACCAAACACATTCAACCATCAAATATCACATAAACTAAGCAAATTCAGTTTATTTCCATTCCATATCATTTATAATATTTTATTACAATTTATCGCTATTTTTATTTATTTAAAAATAGCCAATTTACTCAAAACAATGCTTCAGGCCATAACGCGGCCGTGGCGCTGTTTTTCTTCAGATTTGATTTACACATATCTGAAAATCTAATCGTTGGATCTTCACAAATTATATATCATTAGAAAGATCTTTTCAAAACGAATCCAACGGTTCCAGTTTCGAGAAAATCCGACGGTCGGATCTCCCGCACTAATCGTTTGAAGTTACGATTTCAAAATACGAAATGCAGCGACGTTATTCGATTTAATTTAATTATATATTTATATATATATATAATCGATTCTGGCGCTGTTTTTCTTCAGATTTGAATTAAACATTTCAGACAATCCAACCATTGGATCTTTACAAAGTTGGTGTCGTTGGAAAGATATTTCCAAAGCGAACCCAACGGTTGTGGTTTCGGGAAAATCCAATGGTCGGATCTCCCGCACTAATCGTTTAAAGTTACGATTTCAAAATACAAACTACAGCTTCGTTATTAGATTTATTTTAATTATATTTATATATATAAATATAATCTATTCTTCGATTTCAAAACCATTTTCATTTCATACATTTGATAAAAATGATATTTTTATCCAAGAGACAGTTATTTCAACACTTCAATATTTTTAACAATTCATGTATATAATAAAAATGTGATTTTTATCGTAAAACAATTTATTTCAAAACACCACTATTTTATATAGTTCATATAGATGCTAAGAACATGATTTTTATTATAAAAAAATTTATTTCAAACACGAATACCATTCAACACATGAATTTTTATTCAACGAATGAATTTCTATTCAACACATGAAGGTTTTGTGTAGTTCGTATATACAATAAAAATGTGATTTTTATTGTTAAAGAAATTTATTTAAAACACGAATACCATTCAACACATGAATTTCTATTCAACGAATGAATTTCTATTCAACACATGAAGGTTTTCTATAGTTCGTATATATAATAAAAATGTGATTTTTATTGTTAAAGAAATTTATTTAGAACACGAATACTATTCAACACATGAATTTCTATTCAACGAATGAATTTCTATTCAACACATGAATGTGGTTTCAACATATGAAAATAATTTCAACAAATGAAAATAATTCTAACACATGAATATTATTGAAAATTTCGGCAACATAACGGCAGGGTAGTTAAAATCGGGGCCGTCCATAGTACGGCTCCTCGCTCTACCTTAAAGCCTCGCAGCTTTTGACAATGGGGATTCCATGCATCTAGTACGCACGCAGGTGCCATGTTTATTTTTATTTTTATTTTTATTTTCCACAAACTAATCCTATGTGGTTTCAACCAAATAATTCTCAACCACAAACGGGTATTTTTCAACCACAATCAATCAATTTCAGCCACCAACAATTCAAATCAACCATTCGCTATCAACCAATTTTCACACCAATCACAACCAATAAATATCGTCCATGGTCTGTGGACGAGGGGAGTATATATATTCGTATATAAATATATTTCAATTCACTTCAATTCATTTCAATGTCATTTCATCGCATACATATTTTTTACAATGCATATATAACTTGTACATCGAACATACAACTTATACACCGCTTATACATGAGGTGTACAACGCTTATATAACTCATACATCAACTATATAATTTATACATCATTATTTTCCATATCGTTTATAAGTTAGAAATCTCACATTGGGTTCCACTCCACCAAAAATAGCAGAAGGCTCAGAAAAATATGTGGTCTCCTCTAGAATGTAGAAGACGTCCACACGAGTCCACTGTCTCTTTTTTCACCGAATTTCATCAAGTAACGAAAAAGATATGATTTTTACAGTGAAATCAAAAACCGTAGCGCTTTATAGTGCTATAATATATAAAATAATTTTAATTGCCGTTACCTCTCTGATTCGTTCAAAACTAGGGTGCCATTTATCTTCAAATCCTTTGATCGTTGTTTCGATCAGCCAGCGCCACCTTCTAGGGCTTGGAGAGGCGCACAGATCGACGGGGGTTTGGTGGCACTCGTTGGCGGATCGGGCGGGTTACGGTGGCGCGAAATCAACGACTTCGAGGGTTCGAAACTCGAGTCACGACGACCGAGAGGTGGCGTGGTAGGTATAGATTTGAAGCCCTCGACGAGTACTACAAAAGCCCCAACTAGGTCGGGGTCTATTACTGCGTGGATTGGTCAGAAACGAACGAGAAGCAGTGAACTCTTTTCCGTCGTCGCCTGGGGTATTATTGGGGAGAGAGAAAAATGTTTGGCCCAATCATATTTTTTCTTTTATTTATATATTTTTAAATTTCGAAAATACCCTCTTTCACACACGAACCCCAATCCAGAACCAACGACTTTTGTCCCTAGCTAAATAACCCCATTCCGAACACAATGGTATATGTTTCGTAGGCCCATTCGATTGTTTCAGTCAGTTTTTCTTCAAATTAAAATATAAAACATTCAATATTTGATTTGAACGTACATTTCAATTTGCCGGGGCCACATACTGATTCTAAAAATTCCAAAAAAATAAATCTAGCTATGTCTTGATGATACGGTCCCAACCAAACCAGTTTCGTCGAATTCTGAGATCGTTTGAAAAATGACCCTTTTCTGGTCGATCCAATTTAACTGTAATTGACCAAAACACATTTTTCTTTGCCACGCTGACATATTAGCTTCAAAAATTATGAAATTTGAAACCTAGAAATAATTTCACATCTCGGATCTAACGAAAGAGATTTCGTCGAATTCCGAGGTCGTTTGCAAAATGTCTATTTTCATGGGCTATATATTCCCTATAGCGACCTTTCTGAAAATTCATTTGGCCATAACTTTTGTGTCCTGCTACAAAACTTCGATTTTTCAGATTCGTTAGAAAGGTATTCACTAACAAATTTAGATATTTTTGGTTTCACTAAAATCTGTTTTATTTTGCACCCGATACAATCAGTTAAAGTTTGAATTCAAATTTCGAAACTACCGCGCCATTTCAGGCCTTGTTTGTAATTCAAAATAATTATATTCGTTTTCAAACGTCGATTCAAACATACTTTTCGTCGTTGTCATTTAAAATATTTATTTTAAATATTTAAAATCCACCAAAATAGCCAATTTAAAATTTTCAAACTAGTTCAGATTTTCCGGGTTGTTGCAATCTCCCCCACTTAAAATTTTTCGTCCCCGAAAAGGAACAAAGTCGAAAGTGGTTTGATTAACTAACTCTACTCCCAATCTGGCTTCCATTCTTCAACTTTTCAGTTTTTAAGAATTTTCAAATTCTTCAAAAATTTGGCTAACACCCTAAATTTTCGAAAAATTTCGCCATAACCTCCTTTGTACGGGGAGAGGTTTGGAAATTTATTGGGCCGTATTAGGTACCCAATAAATCCTAATAAGCATGCACATATTTATAGTGATATATTCCGGTGTCCACAGGGGAGTGTGTATAGATCATAACTCCAGAGAATAAATTCTTGTCACCCTATAAATGGTTTTTTGTGCCTTAATGACCAGAGAGACGTGTTTATTATCACCTCCAGACCCGTGTGGGGTTTTTATTAATCTAGCAATTTACCGTTATATTTTATATGGTCCATATCAGTCATCAGTTCAACCTGTAAAATATAGCCATCGCCATACAAGCCTCTCGCTCGTACGGTAAATCTTCAACCTCGTCACACAAGCTCCAAATGCTTATGTGGTATATGATGAAGTATGCCTATCTTCCGGAAGTATGCCATGTAGTGTAGTTCAAAATTAATTGTTACTATCCTATGGCGACGTTTATTATTACACACAGAACAACCATCACTCCGCATCCAATGGCATTCACAGGAGTTGATATAATAATAAAATTGCGCATCAAACTCATTAAGGTTTACCTATTTGTCGGGCAAGCAAATAAATCTTTACTCAATAGCTAATCCATTTACCTGTTCAAACATATATAATTCACATGTATATATTTCTATCTATTTTTAAACTAGTTCAATGTGTGATTTAATCAAATAAATTCTACCATTCATTCTCTTATTGATTAAATTAACTATCTTTCTAATAATTTAATTAATCAAATCCACTATCACACAACACAAACAACAATCAATTTATTTTTAACTTTTCAAAAATGTATCACTTAATTCCTATACTCTTTTAAATCATTCAGACTATATAATTTAAAAGTTTACATCAATGCAAAGAAAACAATAGAAAAGTAAAGAACAGAATGGAAATGCAAAATATGGTAGATGTACCTTGCACTAGAGTCAATCAGAGATATCCACCCTGCACTTAGGATAGGCTTTTTAATGCTTTCCTCCATTTCCTAGGTACAATCTCGTGGATCTCCACTCCATTGCACATTGACTAAGTGAACCTTTTTGTTCCTCAAATCTTTGGTTTCTTTGCCAATTATCTTTAGTGGCTCTCTTCTCACAGCCAATTCTGGAGTAATTTTTATATCCTGTTGTGCGGCTTCCTCTACAATGAGATCTGGATCATGCACAATCTTTCGCAGTTGAGATACGTGAAAGACATCATGCACTCCAGGCAACCAATTAGGCAATTTAACCCTATATGCGAGGGTTCCAATTTGTTCAAGAATACGAAACGGACCGACGAATTTGGGCGCCAATTTCCCTGTTTTACCGAACCGGATAACTCCTCTCATCGGAGATACCTTCAAATATACATAGTCGCTAACAGCAAATGATATATCTCTTCTTCTCTTATCTGCACAGCTTTTCTGTCGGCTTTGGGCGGCTAGTAATCGCTTCTTAATGAAATCGATTTTATCTGCAGCATCGCGAATCATATCAGGCCCCAATACAAGTCTGTTACCAGGTTCAACCCAACAAGCAGGGGATCGGCACGGTCTACCATACAATACTTCAAATGGAGACATTTTCAAGCTCTCCTGGTAGCTGTTATTATATGAGAATTCAGCCAAATGTAAATGGTCTTCCCATGATCCGCCAAAATCAATAATACAAGCCCACAATAGATCTTCAAGAATATAATTCACCCTCTCAGTTTGACCATCTGTTTGAGGATGATAAGCGGTGCTCAGGTTCAGTTTCGTTCCCAATTCTGCTTGGAATGCTTCCCAGAATTTACTGGCAGAAATCGGGTCACGATCACTAACGATGCTCATGGGAACTCCGTGCAGCCTAAAATTTCTTTAAAATAAACCTACGCCAGACTCTGAGAAGTTCTATTCGATTTGACAGGTATGAAATGGGCGGTCTTCGTGAAACGATCGACGATCACCCAAATACTGTCATTTCCTTTCCTAGTTCTGGGCAAACCATCTATGAAATCCATAGAAATCTGTTCCAACTTCCCACCTGGAATTTCCAAAGGTTGCAACAATCCAGCGAGCTTCTGCTGATCGCTTTTGACTTGCTGACAGGTGGAACACCGATTGACATATGTAGAGATATCTCTTTTCATTGCCTTCCACCAGAAAGTTCGCTTGAGGTCATTATACATTTTACTAACCCCCGGGTGGATACACAACTTGGACTTGTGACACTCGTCCAATACTTCTCTTTTGAGCTCAATGTTGTCGGGAACACCAATCCTTCCTTTCAATCTCAGAACTCCTGCGCCATCCATTTGGAAACTGGAGACTTCACCCTTTTGAATTCTTTTGATCGTCTCCTTAATAAAACTATCGTCTTTCTAAAGAATAGCTATTTTATCAATCAATGATGGTGTAATGATAATACTGGCGATGATCACATTCTTTCTGCTAAGCGCATCAGCTACAACATTGGATTTTCCTGGAGTATATAAAATATCTAGATCATAAGCTGCGAGAAATTCTAACCAACGCTGATGCCTCATATTCAGATCTTTCTATGTGAATAAATATTTTAGTGATTGATGATTAGTGTATAATTCAAACTTCTCACCCAATAGATAATGCCTCCAGATTTTCATAGCAAACACGATAGCTAGCAATTCAAGATCGTGAGTTACATAATTCTTTTCGTGGGGTTTCAATTGACGGCTAGCATAAGTGACTACATGACCTCTTTGCATTAACACTGCGCCAAGGCCTTCTTTAGAAGCATCGGTCCAGACTTTTAAATCCTGGTTGCCGTCAATAATTGTGAGCACTGGAGTAGTTGTCAATCTTAACTTCAGCTCCTGGAAAGCTGTCTCACATTTTGGTGTCCAGTTGAATCTCGATTGTTTCTTAGTAAGCTTCGTTAAGTGACTAGATATCTTCGAAAAATTCTCAACGAACTTCTGATAATAGCTAGCAATCCAAGAAAACTCCTGACTTCTGTGGGCGTACGAGGCTGTTTCCAATTCTGAATAGTAGTGATTTTACTGGGATCCACTGAAATTCCTTGTTTTGACATGACGTGGCCAAGAAATTTGACTTCTTCTTGCCAGAATATACATTTGGAAAATTTTGCTTTCAACACATTCTTTCTGAGAATTTCTGACACTTGTTCCAAATGTTTTTCGTGCTCGCTTTCTAACTTAGAGAAGATTAGAATATCATCAATGAAGACAAGAACGAATTTATTCAATACTCCTCTGAATACCTGGTTCATTAGATCGACCAAATAAGCCGGAGCGTTACATAAGCCGAACAGCATTACTAACCACTCGTAGAATAAGTCTGGACCTCTGAATGCTGTCAAAGGAACACACTCATCGGCAATACGAAGCTGATGGAAACTTGTAGCTAGGTCCACTTGAGAAAATACTTGTGCGCCATTTAATCGATCCAACAAATCATCAATCCACGGCAATGAATATTTGTTTTTCAGCGTCTGCTTATTCAAGTCACGATAATCTACACATAATCTGAGAGTACCATCGGACTTCGGAAAAAATACCACTGCTGCCCCACAATCAAAGAAACTAGGCCTGATTAGACCCTTCCATACTAGCTGTCGAGTTTGATTATCTAATTTGTCTTTCTCTTTCAAGGTCATTCTTCGAATAGCGTGAACTACTGGCCTTGCACTCGGGACTAAGGAGATTTTAAAATCAATTTCTCTCTACGGAGGTAAGCTAACGACTTCTTCGAACACATCCGCATGGTTCTTAACAACAGGGATATCTGCAATGTCGACCTGAATATTCTCTGTAACAGCAGGCACAGGTTCTATTTGAGTAGGAGAAACATCTAATGCTGCCTAGAAGTCTTTTCTATCATAATTTGGTCCTTTACATGGAATGGTTATATATAATTGCCTGATTTAGCCTTCGCCCTTACGACTCTGTCGGCGCGTTTAACCTCAGCTTCATATTTCGTTAACCAATCCATCCCCAGAATAAGATCAAATTCTGTAAAATTCATGACTATAGAGATAGCAGGGAACCGATAATAAGAAAAAGAAACGGGCACCCCGCAAATCCAACTAAGATCAAGGGAACCCGCAACCGGATTATGAACAATCATGGGTTCTTTGACCTTTCTCAAATTCAAATTTAGCTTCTTAACCGCATTCTTTGCAACAAAGCTTCATGACGCGCCTGTATCAAACAGTAATTTAATTGGGATGTTTTTGATAATAAGCGTGCCTTCTAAAACATCTGGTCTTGCCTGACTAGCCGAGGGTTCAGAAGTTTTTGCTACTTTATTTACCTGAACCACTTAAGATTTCTGTGATAGTCGGCAATTTTTCGAAATGTGACCAACTTGGTGGCACTTATGGCATCCCCGACCCTCTCGAGCCTTCTTACTGGACTTAGACCCATCCTGCTTTCGACTTCTCGAAGATTCACAGTTCCTTATCGTATGCCCTTGCTTATTACACATTAAACATACGACTGCTTTAACCTTTTTCTGATCGACTCTAGGCTTCTTTCTGAGCTCAGACTTCGTACTGGCCTCAAGCTGTGCACTTGTTTCTGGGCTATCAGTTTCGAATTTTCTTTTGCTGCTAGAACCGACTTCCTCTTCGTCTTGCAACATACCTTTCCTATCGAGATCCTCATATTGGTAGGCCATGTATATTATTTCATAAAAAGGAAGCTACACATGCCCCATTACTTTATTCTGGTATTTTTTTTGAAGACCGTTTATAAACCTCAGATTCTTCCGCTTTGGATCTTGAATCAAATGCGGAGCAAAATGAGAAAGTTCGTTGAATCTCTTATGATATTCTGGGATATTCATATCTCCTTGTATCAAATAGTAGAATTCATCACACAACCGCTCAGTTACTTCTGGAGGAACAAATTTTGCACTGAAAAGCTCTTTGAATCTTTCCCAGGTGATATCACCTTCTGGATTATCCTTAATAATTGAATCCCACCAGAACAAAGCTTCATCTTTGAGTGCCCAAGATGCCAGTAATCTTTTCTGGTCATCCCTCAGCTTTAAACCTTCAATGATTTTCTCAGCGGAACGAATCCAAGCTTGTGTTTTAGCAATAGATTCTTCGCCCAAGAATGGTACTCCACCCAGATTTGTATATTTCATAAATAGAGCTTCTATATCCGGGTCTGCATTCCTTCTGTTTTTGGCCCTCATTTTCTAGTACTTCTGCAAATAGCAGACCAAGTGTCAGGTCAACAGAAAAGATATTATAAAGCACAGAGACATATACTTGAATGTAAATGTGTCTATCGAGGTGTATTTCATTCTGCTATACTCATACTAGGATATTACTGATCCTATCTGTAATGAGTTACTCGTCCTAGAACACTACTGGTTCTATTTCTGATGAGTTCGTTCAGATGTTATATTCCAGGACTAAGCTTAACCAAAGCTCGGATACCACGTTTGTGACGGCCCCATTCCCGATAAGACAGTGGCAGGGGTAATCTTTGGAATATAACATATAAACAGATAACAATAGAACATAAATAATTAATTACACCAGATAATGTACAGTAGAATACACTGGATAAACATAATCATCATAGTTACACAGTATACAGAATTATACTTAGTACAAAATAAAGTTCAGCTATACATAAATGTCTACAGCGGAAAACAAAACATAATATGTACAACAGGATCTGAACAGCATAAAAAGAGGTAAATGATAGAATCCATCTCCAGCTCCAGCTATCCAGAAAGAGCCTGCTAAAACCTGAATACAAGGCTGCCCGTGTAGAAAAAGGGGCACCCGAGTTTGCAAGTGAAACAAACTATGAGTCAGTCATGGGACTGGTATGAGAAATCTACTTAACACGTCTTACAATATGGCTAATCACAGGACCACGCCACTTTCACGGAACGGGTTTACTCCATTGGATTGCCAGTACTTTAAAACAAATAAATCTTTTAAACATCGCAATGCTTTTGATAAAAATGAAGCCATTATAAGACTCAGTTCCCATCACACAATGCAACACAAACCGAAGGATAGAGTTTTACCTTATAATGGCCAAATACGCTTGATACGAGGAAAACAAATCATTTGAAATGTAAATTTTATCGTTTAATTCTTAATCAGACTCCAACCGTAAACTAGTAAGAGAACAATTCTCTAAGTATTAACCCCGAAGGCCGAAACCAACATCAGACCAATACCCTGGAAACCATCCGTCCTAGCTCGTTTCCAGTTAGTTTCTAATTTTAGATACAATCATAAATATCAATCATAGGTGGCATTAATGCCCCATACCACTATGTCGCCATATATAGGTATTCAATCAATACAACACGATGTCGTATTTGGAATTTGGATTTCCGTCATGAACCGAGGCCAGGGATCGTCCTCACCGCTTCGAGACAATCTAGCCTACCATGTCTCAGGGCACAGACTCAGGTGGGTCCTTGGAGCAACAGGGCCGGTCTACTCGATGTGGATTAAACTTAAACCCTGAACACTACGTTTCCCCGCCCTTTGGGGTGTAAATGAGCCAACGAATGACTCTATCGGCTTCACATAGTCACCGATATATCCGAGGCACCTCGCAACAACAATAACCACACAGGTGAAAATAATGTAAATGTCAGCCAGTTTAAGAACTGACACCACCTCTAGCTAGAAATAAACGCATGTCCTCCGTGAAGTCCTCTCTGTTTCTGGTCCATACCGGGTGTGAGGCTTGCAAATTTACGTTATACACAAAGCTTTGCCACATAGGCAGTGCTTTGATCATCCACAACAAAGTTATACTTTTCAACAAAAGCTTTGATCATCCACCACAAAGCTATACTTTTCAACAAAAGCTTTGATCATTGCATCTCAGCATGCCACACAGGAAATTCATGCCATGCAACTGACGTCTATCAATCACACAGAATGAAATCCAATGTCAGACACACAGTCCATTTACAAGTCCATTCTGGGTTTGAATGAAACCGAAGGATCTTTATTCCTCGTACATCCGTACAGTCAACATGTACGTCCGGATGGCTGCTACTTCAACCCGGTTAAGGTAGCTACTCCCATCATGAGCATTAGTAGCACCCCTCCATTCGACGTGAAGATCATCGGTCTTGCATCGTCTTCATATCTTCGACTTTCAATCGTCGATCAATTATTTGAAATGAGAATTAACTCGGCATTTTCAAATAATTCACGTATATTTTGAAATTTAAATCAGTTCATTTCAATGGTTAAATTATTCGATATCACAAATTCTATTCTTTAGTGTAATTTTCACGCCAAACACATTCAACCATCAAATATCACATAAACCGAGCAAATTCAGTTTATTTCCATTCCATATCGTTTATAATATTTTGTCACAATTTATTGCTATTTTTATTTATTTAAAAATAGCCAATTTATTCAAAACAACCCTTCAGGCCATAACGCGGCCGTGGCGCTGTTTTTATTCAGATTTGATTTACACATATCTGAAAATTTAACCATTGGATCTTGAAAATTTTTATATCATTAGAAAGATCTTTTCAAAATGAATCCAACGGTTCCAGTTTTGAGAAAATCCGACGGTCGAATCTTCCGCACTAATCATTTGAAGTTACGATTTCAAAATACGAACTGCAGTGTTGTTATTCGATTTAATTTAATTATATATATATATATATAATCGATTCTGGCGCTATTTTTCTTCAGATTTGAATTAAATATTCCAGACAATCCAATCGTTGGATCTTTACAAAGTTGGTGTCGTTGGAAAGATATTTCCAGAACGAACCCAACGGTCGTGGTTTCGGGAAAATCCGATGGTCGGATCTCCCACACTAATCGTTTGAAGTTATGATTTCAAAATATGAACTGCAGCTTCCTTATTCGATTTATTTTAATTATATATATATATTTATATATAATATTCTTCGATTTCAAAACCATTTTCATTTCATACATTTGATAAAAATGATATTTTTATCCAACAGACAGTTATTTCAACACTTCACTATTTTTAACAATTCATGTATATAATAAAAATGTGACTTTTATTATAAAACAATTTATTTCAAAACACGACTATTTTATATAGTTCGTATGGATGATAAAAATATTATTTTTATTATAAAACAATTTATTTCAAACACGAATACCATTCAACACATGAATATCTATTCAACGAATGAATTTCTATTCAACACATGAAGGTTTTCTATAGTTCGTATATATAATAAAAATGTGATTTTTATTTTTAAAGAAATTTATTTAAAACATAAATACCATTCAACACATGAATTTCTATTCAACGAATGAATTTCTATTCAACACATGAAGGTTTTCTATAGTTCGTATATATAATAAAAACATGATTTTTATTGTTAAAGAAATTTATTTAAAACACGAATACCATTCAACACATGAATTTCTATTCAACGAATGAAGTTCTATTCAACACATGAATGTGGTTTCAACATATGAAAATAATTTCAACAAATGAAAATAATTCTAACACATGAATATTATTGAAAATTTCGGCAGCATAACGGCAGGGTAGTTAAAGCCGGGGCCGTCCCTAGTACGGCTCCTCGCTCTACCTTAAAGCCTCGCAACTTTTGACAATGTGGATTCCATGCATCTAGTTCGCACGCAGGCGACATGTTTATTTTTATTTTTATTTTTATTTTCCACAAACTAATCCTATGTGGTTTCAACCAAATAATTCTCAACCACAAACGGGTATTTTTCAACCACAATCAATCAATTTCAGCAACCAACAATTCAAATCAACCATTCGCTATCAACCAATTTTCACACCAATCACAACCAATAAATATCGACCAATGTCTGTGGATGAGGGGAGTATATATATATATTCGTATATAAATATATTTCAATTCACTTCAGTTCATTTCAATGTCATTTCATCGCATATATAATTTTTACAACGCATATATAACTTATACATCGAACATACAACTTATACACCGCTTATACATGAGGTGTACAACGCTTATATAACTCATACATCGACTATATAATTTATACATCATTATTTTCCATATCGTTTATTAGTTAGAAATCTCACATTGGGTTCCACTCCACCAAAAATAGCAGAAGGCTCAGAAAAATATGCGGTCTCTTCTAGAATGTAGAAGACGTCCACACGAGTCCACTGTCCCTTGTTTCACTGAATTTCGTCAAGAAACGAAAAAGATATGATTTTTAATGTGAAATTAAAAACCGTAGCGCTTTATAGTGCTATAATATATAAAATAATTTTAGCCGCCGTTACCTCTCTGATTCGTTCAAAACTAGGGTGCCATTTATCTTCAAATCCTTTGATCGTTGTTTCGATCAGCCAGCGCCACCTTCTAGGGCTTGGAGAGGCGCACAGATCGACGGGGGTTTGATGGCACTCGGTAGCGTATCGGGCGGGTTACGGCGACGCGAAGTCAATGACTTCGAGGGCTCGAAACTCGAGACACGGCGAACGTGGGGTGGCATGGGAGGTATAGATTTGAAGCCCTCGATGAGTACTACAAAAGCTCCAACTGGGTCGGGGTTTATTACTGCGTGGATTGGTCGGAAAACGAACGGGAAGCGGTGAACTCTTTTCCGCCATCGCCTGGGGTATTATCGGGGAGAGAGCAAAATGTTTGGCCCAATCATATTTTTTCTTTTATTTATATATTTTTAAATTTCGAAAATACCCTCTTTCACACACGAACCCCAATCCAGACCCAGCGACTGTCGTCCCTAGCTAAATACCCCCATTCCGAACACAATGGGATATGTTTCGTAGGCCCATTCGACTATTTCAGTCAGTTTTTCTTCAAATTAAAATATAAAACATTAAATATTTGATTTGAACGTACATTTCAATTTGCTGGGCCACATAATGATTCTAAAAATTCCAGAAAAATAAATCTAGCTATGTCTTGACGATACGGTCCTAACAATACCAGTTTTGTCCAATTCCGAGATCGTTTGAAAAATGGCCCTTTTCTGGTCGATCCAATTTAACTTTAATTGACCAAAACACATTTTTCATTGCTATGCTCACATATTAGCTTCAAAATTATGAAATTTGAAACCTAGCAATATTTTCACATCCTAGATCCAACAAAAGTGGTTTCGTCGAATTCCGAGGTCATTTGCAAAATGTCTATTTTCAAGGGCTATATATTCCCTATAGCGACCTTTCTGAAAATTCATTTGGCCATAACTTTTGACTCCTGCTACGAAACTTCGATTTTTCAGATTCGTAAGAAAGGTATTCACTAACAGATTTAGATATTTTTGGTTTCACTAAAATCCATTTTATTTTTCACCCGGTACAGTCAGTCAAAGTTTGAATTCAAATTTCGAAATGGCTGCGCCATTTCAGGCCTTATTTATAATTCAAAATAATTATATTTATTTTCAAACATCGATGCAAACATACTTTTCGTCATTATCATTTAAATTATTTATTTTAAATATTTAAAATCCACCAAAATAGCCAATTTAAAATTTTCAAACTGGTTCAGATTTTCCGGGTTGTTACAATTTAAGTAGTAAAAATGCAATATATGGTTTATAAATACAACAAGCTAAGGCATGCCAACTTTAACAGAGGGATGATTGCCGAAACAAATATGGTATTATTGACACTTAATTAATTTTATTTTACCAATTTTGGTACAACTTCAAACTTTATGGTTCATAGAACAATTATTTCAATGGACGTTATTTAAGAAAATAGGTGACTATATATAGTAAATGAATAAAAATCATGCATACCTCTAACCATTTTCTCTCTTTTATTCTTGGTAGTACAATTTAATACAATTCTCTTAATTATGATATTGGATATTTATGTTTGAAATTTAAAAAGACACACACAAACATTCTAACCATTAGCGCTAAACAATTAATGACGCATTCATTTCTTTCTGCCATTTTCTTTTGAAATTTAAATGAGTAATAAGATGCCTCCTCAGCCTTAGTCAACAATTTAATTTCTTTATAACATACCACATAAGGATAAACAATCCTTTTCTTTTTTCCTTTTTTTTTAAATAAAATAATTTAAAAAATATATTATATTATAAATAACACATTTACAAAACCCTAATATTTTATTATATAATCGGCACTGTACATCATCGTTCCCAATTGTTTTCAGCCGCCTCTACCTTCCACTCTTCCTCCACGAAATTCTCCTCCTACACAAAACATTAACCCATGCCCATTTGGAGTTTTCTCTAGAGTTTTTCTTCCTCTCCATTTCTAGACTTTAAACAGCCCCTCTCGTACCCCATATCTCAAGAACCGTGCCTTCAAAGGCATAGCCTTTGAACCCCCGCCGGCCCCATCACACGCAGCTGCACCCTCCACCACTCTAGGCGCACGAGCATTGTGTTCGTACGAAGAATAACCTTGTTTAATCCATAACTTGGTCATATTAACTCAGAATAACGCGATTTCAGAAGCATTGTGTTCGTACGAAGAAGGTCTACAATCCTAGACAGAAACGGGATAATTCAAAGCAGTTTGAAATTTTGTCAAACCGCGACACGATTGTGAGATTTCTAAATCTTTTTAATTTAATTATTTATTATTCTCGCTGATAAATAATTGTATGTATGTTAGTGAATCTGTTCAGTGATGTGATGAAATTCTAGGTGATTGATTTGTTTTTTATTTTACGTAGATCTGATCTGTTCGAATCTGATAAATATGGTCGTGTTGTGTAAATTGGATTAAACTGTAATTTGTAACCCAAATAAAAATAGAATCTTTCTTTCGTGAATTGGATTAGATTATAATTTATACCAATTGGAAATATCCAATTTGTTATTTATAATTTACTTGACATTAAATTGCCAAAATATCATTTTGGTTACGGTTTTGAATTGGATAAATTTGTCAAAACAAATAAATTACCTTGTTATTTACTTATTTAAGTTGTACATCTAGATTAAAATATTACATAGTTTCTTTTTATTGAATTAAAATATTTTGCCAATTCAATATAATTTCCACGTGGACATGATGGCTAAAATGGAATAAATTTATCAAAAAGGATTTGTCGTAGTTAAACAAATTTAGAAGACATGTTTTATTTACATTCCTTTTGTAAATAAAAGAAAAAATTTAGAAACATATTTTTTTATTTACATTTTATTTGTAAAAAAAGCTTATTTAGAATTTACATCGTTACTTACATCTTATTTGTAAATAAAAAGAAATAACTGGAAAGCACCTTTTGTTTACACTTCATTTGTAACTAAAAGCCCATTTTTGTGTTATTTTTTCTTTTTAAATAAAAAGATCAAATTTTTATTGTAAATATAGTATGATAAAAGGAATGGTATGAAATGTTCATGTTTTATTGTAATCTATTACAATAAAAAGAATAGACATGTAAGACATAAATTTTGATTTTATTTTTGTTTATATAAAAAGATTTTACATCAAAGGTAAGGTTTTTATGAAATATTGGTTTTCAGGTAGAAGATTATGATAAAGGAATTTATTTTGTTGTAACTTTGTTGAATTAAACAATATGTTTTTATTGTCATTATAAATTACCATAAAAAGGGTTATAGCTTAAAAGGCATATTTTTAATGTCAAATTTAATAAAGGGATTTTCTTTTATTGTTAAAAAGTTAATAAAAAGGTTAGACTATAAGGATTATCCTCTAGTGCCAAATGGATACGATGTCAAGGCTTGATTCAACTAATTATATTTTATTGTTAAGTGGTTACAATAAAAAAAATTAACATTTTTATTGGTAAATTGTTCAATAAAAGACAAGGCATGAAGATTACATATTTTTTTAATACCATTGTTGTTAAAAAGATTTTGTTTATATTTTTATTTTGGGAAACATTAGCGAAATAGAAACATAGGATTACATATATGTTGTAATTTCCCTTGATTTAAAAGATTGGATATAAAGGACTACAATAAAAGCATAATATTGGAAATTATGTTTATTTTCCAAATTTACTACAATATAAAGAATAGATTTTAAATTCACCTTTTTATTATCATTTTATTTTCAATAAAAGGTGTAGATTTAAAAAGTAATATTTTTATTGTAAATTAGTTTACAATAAAAAGGATAGATTAAAATATAACATTTTTATTGTCATTACGTATACAATGAAAGTGTAAGTAAAAAGGTATCGTCTTTAATGTTATTTTCTATGCAATTTTAAGAATGGATTTTAAGTTAATATTTTTATTGTAAAATTTGTTTACAATAAAAATGATAGGTTAAAGAATAGCATTTTTATTGCCATTTTATATACAATAATTATTTGGAAAATTAAAGGAATTATTTTTATTGATATTTATATGCAATGAAAATAGAAAGTTTAGAGATATCACTTTTATTGGCATTATATATGTAATGAAAGTAGAAGAGTTATAATTATCACTTTGATCCATTTTGTTAAATTAGAACGGTCACAATATGAATCACTGTTTGCCATTTATTTTGTTAAACTGGAATTAATGACAAAATGAAATTACTACCTTTATCATTTTGTGGAAATAGAATTGTTAACAAAATGAGTATATCACACTTTTACACATATTTGTTGAAACGAATTTATGTGCAAATATAAGAATCGCTTTTATTGGCATAATACACAGTAGAATTTATACGCAAATATAAAACCAAATTTTTATTTGCAAACTTGCATTAGAGTTTATATTCTAATATACAAATTGTATTGTTGGTCCAAATATACACTGAAATGTATTGTTAAGAAATTTCATACAAGTAAATATAATGAAATTTATATTTTATTTGTCATCCGCAATAAAGCTATATAAATAAATTACTTTTTGTGTAACTTTGGGAATATATAGAGAAATCATACGAGTAAAGTACATATCTTTTTTTTACTCGATATAAGTGACATTTTTGATTTATTTCATCAATTTGTTAGTGAAATTGAAATTAGTTAAAACTACTAACCTATAATTTATTTATTTATTTATATGAACTTCTGCTGGCTGAAAACCCCACACGGGTATTGGGACGATACTTGACTGACACAAATCCCAATCTTTAATTGTATGTCTATCGATTGATCGACAGGCTGGGATGAGCGTTATTGTTTCATTTTAATGGTCACGCAGTCGAAATTGTCACTCTGGATGTTAATGGGTACTTTGATGATTATTTCCTGTTTATTATCCTATACATGAAATGTATGAAATCCATATGACCCAAATTATATGGTACATGGTTGAGCCGCACTCCAATTCAGAATTTCTTCCTAAATAATGAATTTTTGTATAATAAAGAATATTTGTCAAATATAGGATTTTTTAACATAAAGGATATTTTATACTAAAAATATTTTACAAATAGATTTAAGGAAGTTTTCAATTAATTATTATTTAATTGGAATTTAGTTCAAGCATTGGATTTTTGGGTTGTCGTGGATGGTGTCTTAAATAACATTGTCCTTAAACCCCGTTGAAAGAGTTAACCTTTTCATTAAGATTATTTACAATTATATTTTTGAAATTAATTGATATGTGGATTGGGTTTATCGTGAACAGTGTTTTTAAATGACATTTGTTCTTTAATCCAATTTACGTTGAAATTGTTATGCGGAATTTATAAATCTAATTTATAGATTTAAAAGAAGATTTTCTAAAAATCTGATTTTTCCAATTTCATATATTAAATTGGAATTAAGTGGAAATTCGATTGGTAATAATCGAGATGGGCTTCTGTAAAAGAGGACCGATATTATATATGGAATTTAAGAGGCTTTGCCGTTATTCCATTTATATTATTAGTCTGATACAGAAATTTATATCGGTTATATATTGATTTAATTTCTAAGGAAATTCCATATTTTTGGAAATTGATTTCTGGTTTATCGTGAACTGTGTTTTAGATGACACTAGTTCTTTAACACAATTTGAGTCAGGATTTACTTATTAAATCAATAATCTTGTAATAATGATTTTTGATATTAAAATCAAAATTAGAGTTATTAAATCTTTTTAGAAAAGATTTAAGATTTAATTTATTGATTTTATCTTTGATAAAATTAATGAGAACCTTTTTATATAAATATTTTATTAAAAGAACATTCAGAGTTGGAATGTGGCGTATGGTTTATTTTAATTACAAATACACGAGTTATTCAGGAAGACCGGGTTTATCCCATTCTGAATAATCATCACGACGATCAAGGATCGAAGATGAAGATGGTGGTTGAAGACCGGGGAGCTTCACATCGTTTGGAAGATGATGACTGATATCTTGAATTGGGACTGATCCCCCAATGCAAGGTAATAAGTGATGATCGTCCAAACGTACTGGAGATCGACGGATACGATGTTTTGTTCAGACCCAGAACAGACTTGTAAATGGATTGTGTGTCTGACAATGTATTCCTTTTATACTGTATTTATTGAACGCTACTAAATATATATTTCTGTTGGTGGCGAAGGATTTATTCTTTGCTTAACACCCTTCTCTAAGACGTATGAGCTTAGAGGTTATATATATATTGGTAGATGATCAATGGATACGGTATGGTCTGACAATGTGTCGTGCTAAGAAGCATACGAACAAGGCTTATTGTTGAAAAGCAGAGTCTTGTAGTTGATGATCAAAGCACGGCTTGAATAAGCATAGCTTTGTGTATTACGTAGCTTCACGAGCCTCACAACCCGGTGGAGTTTAAACGGGAGAAGGGAACGCAGGGAGAGCAACACGTTTCTTTCTAGTTAGAAGTAGTGTCAGTGCTTAAACTGGATGATATTTTACTTATGTGGATGATGAAATGAGGCGCCTCGGATGATAGGTCCTATAGAATCGGGAAACGTGTGTTCAGAAATAACTAATCCATGAAGCTGTATGTGTGGACCGGCCCTGCAGCTTTCCAAGGTTTCACTGCGGGGGATCCTGAGACATTAGCTAGAATGTCTCGAATCGGTAAGGAGCTCCTCCCTAGCCTTGACTCATGATGGAAACCCAATTTCCAATATGATCTCATACGGTTTTGATTGTATTACTAGTATGGAGGCATAGTATATGATAGCTATGCATCCTAGGAATGATACGTTTATTTTGAAATGTTTTTGAACATAAATACACTAATAATAATATCAAATTCGTTTTTATCGTATCAAGCATTTTTGACCATTATAAGGTAAAACTCTATCCTACGGTTTGCGTTGCAATGTGTGATGGGATTTGAGTCTTATGATGGTTTCATTTTTCTAAAAAGCATTGCGTTGTTTAACGATTTACTTTAATTTATGCACCGGCAATCAATTGGAGTAAACCCATTCCGCGTTAGCGGCGTGGTTCTTGGATTTGCCTTATTACTATTAGTTAAATTAGTTTAGAATTCTCACACCACTCCCATGACTGACCCGTTGTTTGTTTCCACCTTTACAAACTTGGGTGCCCTCTTCTCCACACGGGCAGTCGAGTATTTTGTCTACAGGTTCTTATCTCAAAGCAGGATTCTGGATTGAAGCCTAAAGCTGTGTCAAGAGCATCGTAGTCTTCCGCTGTGTATTGTATTTAATTTATTGTAATTTATCTTCCACTGTAATTTTATTCAATATACTCTGATATGTTCTGTACTCTGATGTAACATTATTGTAATGTTTATAAAAGTCTGCTGTTATTATTCTGATGTGTTGTATCCCAAAGTAAGCGTATCCGGCGATTTCCCGCAAGGGTGATTTACGTGTCGTTTTGTTTGGTATCAGAGCTTTGGTTGGCTCAAAATATTTGGGGAACAACTCGTTAAAACTAAACAAAAGACTCATCAGAGATTGGATTAGTTATATCTTGTAACAACCGGGAAATGCGAGCCAATTTAAAATTTTTATTTTGGCAATTTTAGTGAATTTTGATTATTTAAAATGAATTATTTTAAATACTAGCGACGAGAAATTTATTTTGAATGGAATTCGAAACGTATATATTTATATAGATCGTCGTTAGAATATAAATATTATTTATAATTATAAAAAGAATTGAAAATGGCGCGGTAGTTCGATAATTCGATTTCAAATTTCAAATGAATGTACCGTGTGCAAAATAAACCGGATTTTAGTGAAACCAAAAATAACAGAATCTATTTGTGAATATCTTTCCAACGAATTCGAAAATTTGAAATTTCATAACGGGAATCAAAAGATATGCCCAGTTGAAAATTTTGAATAGTCGTTATGGAATTCAGGCCCTTAAAAATGGAAATTTTGCAAACGATCTCGGATTTCGACGAAACCACTTTTGTTGGATCCGCGTTGTGAAATTATAGCTAGGTTTCAAATTTCATAATTTTTCGAATTAATATGTGGGCGTGGCAAAGGAAAACGTGTTTTGTCAATTTCGATCTACTTGAAAATGGCCATTTTTCAAACGGTCTCAGAATTTGACAGAATTAGTTTTGTTAGGACCGTATCGTCAATACGAAGCTAGAAAACATTTTTTGGGAATTTTTCGAGTTAGTATATGACCCTGGTAAATTGAAATGCGCGTTCAAATTCAATATATAGATTTATATATTGATTTTGATGGAAACTGATCGAATCGGCCTACGATACCTATCCCATTGTGTTCGGAATGGGGGTAATTAGCTAGGGATGACAGGCGGTGGGTTCGATTTTGAGTTCGAAAATAAAAGTTACTTTTTGAAATTAAAATAAATAATAAAATATATAATTCCCTTATATACTCTCTCCTATGCCCTCAGGCCCCCGTTATTCTTCAAAAGAAAAAAAAGAAGGCAAAAGGGGATCGACGGGTGGGGGGGGACCCGCGCCGCCCCATCGCGTCGCCCCCAGGTGGTGCGCCGACCAACGAGCGACCGCCCCTCTTCTTCCTCCTCCCACTTCCTCCATTCCTCCTTCCCTCTATCCTCCTCTGAATCGATTGCCGAGCCCCCTTGCCCAAGCCCCGCCGCCCACCGTCGCTCTCCACCTCGCCGCAACCCCCACCGATCCACCATCTCTTCCCTCTTCTCTCTCTTCTGCTAATGCGAAGCACCTAAAGCCCCACGAAGGAAACCGCTGCCAAAACCGACGTCGCCCTCCTCCTTCCTCCGCCGTTGACCAGAACCGCCTGCGCCCCCGACGAACAGCGCCGCCCATAGCAGCCCCCTCCTTCTCTGAATGAAGAATGTGAGTTTTTATTTTAATTTCCTTGTATGTTTTTAATTATTTATTTTTGAATAATCAGTTTGTATATGCAAAGCAAATAAAAGATCTAATTTTTAATAGTTAGAAAGATTTGATGCTTATATAAAAGAAAGATCATATTTTGTTAAAGGAAAGATATGGTTTTTAATCAAGGAAAAATATAATTTTTACATGATAGGAATAATAGAAATATGATTTTTATCATATGTGAAATATAAAAATATAATTTTATAGTGTAGAAGAATTAAAAATATGACTTTTATATAATAGAGAATTAAAAATATTATCTTTATATATGTATCGAAACAAAAATATGATTTTTAGTGAAGTAAAAATACGATTTTTATATTATATAACTAGTAAAAATTTAATCTTTTTATATGAAGTAGAAATATAATATTTCTATAGAAAGTTGCGATGTTTTAAAAATATATGTGTTGAAATAAAAATGTGATCTTTATAGTGATAATATAAAAATCCGATCTTTATATTAGAGGTAGATATATAAAAATATAATTTTTATACAGAGAATAGCGTGATAAAAATATAATCTTTATCATATGAACACAGTTATAAAAATAGAATTTTTATCTATATAGTAGCGGTGTAAAAATAGAATTTTTTATCTATATAGTAGCAGTGTAAAAATAGAATTTTTATTTGTATAGTAGCGGTGTAAAAATAGAATTTTTATCTATATAGTAGCGGTGTAAAAATGTGATTTTTATATACATGACAACAAAATAAAAATGTAAATTGTATACATGTAGTGGCAACGGACAATGAAATTGACAAAAGGCGGGCACGAGAAGGATGTTCTACATAAGAAGAGTCATGGCGTTGGTTTAGCTAGTCGGTGAGAACTCCTCACTTTTATTTTTATTTCAGGTTTGAAATATATACTAGAATGCAGACGGTGCTTAGTAGCACCCGACACCCGTCGTCCACAGACCATGGATGACTTGTTTGTTTGGTTGCTATGTGGTGAAATTTGATTGTGTTATTTGGAATGAAATAAAATATTTTATAGTGGAAAATATTTTATAGTTAAAAATATAATTTTTAACGTGTATATAAAATAAATAATTATAAACAAATCGGAAGGTTGTTTAGATACACTGATTTGATTGATATTGATTGGGACGATAAATTTTACACATCGCCCAACTGCACAAATAAAATATGTGTTTGTTGATTTGAAACCCCACACGGGTATTGGGATGATATATGACATATACTAATCCCAATAATTAGTTGTATGTCGATCGATTGATTGATATACTGTCATAAGCATTCAATATTTATATTTGATGCTTATACAGTGTAGAATGCACTTTGGATGATGGTTGAATATTCATCATTGTTGATATATACATGCGTTGTATGGAAATCCATAGGAATAAAATATATGGTAATTGATTGTGCCTCATTCCAGTTTTGAATAGAAATATTTGAAAAAGAAATATTTGAAATAGAATATTTGAAAATAGAAATATTTGGAAAAGAAATATTTGAAATAGAATATTTGAAAATAGAAATATTTGAAAAGAAATATTTGAAATAGAATATTTAAAAATAGAAATATTTGAAAATGATATATTTGAAATAGAATATTTGAAAATAGAAATATTTGAAAAATAAATATTTGAAATAGAATATCTGAAAATAGAAATATATGAAGCCGTGTTGATTAGATTGACACCATTTTGATGTGAACGATATTTATATCGATTTTACTCATTTTATAGTGAATATCGAAAGTGATTTCAAAATCTGATATTTTGGAAAGAATTGAAATTCGAATTAAACTGAATAGAAATGAATTCGAATTGAAATTAAATAGAAATGAATTCGAATTGAAATTGATTTGAATTGAAAACTAACTGAAATTTAATTAAAAATTGTTTTGAATTGAAATCAATTTGAAATGAATATAAATCGAATTTATAAGGAAAAATTCAATTTTGATTTGAATTTGAAAAGAAGTTGAAATCGTTTTGAAAACGAATTTAAAACGATTTATATAATACGTTTTAAAAGGAAATCGACGAAGTATATATTATATATATAATATAATGGCCTGAATAGAACACGACGCGACGCGGTAGTTCGCGAATTTCGACCATTGACTTCGAACGGATATCACGGGAGATCCGACCGTCCGATTCT
>JASFAX010003335.1:0-42794 GCA_030737875.1 Allium sativum | reverse complement strand
ACTCGGCCTCACGAACCAACCACCTCGAACCACGAGCCAAGAGTCACGACTCGCTCCCAGCAGGTCACCAACAGCTTTCTCACTCTCTTGCATTCAACGCTGGGGGCACCAGCTCTGATCTTGGCAAATTGCAATAACATTTTGAAGGAAATCGGCTAGCAGATCTGATTGAATGCCTATCAAGAGGCCGTACTAATCAGAATGACATGGATGACGTCAATCACAACCCGTTCACTCAGGAAATCAGAAATTTCTGCAATCCCCCAGATTTCAAACATCCACAACTAGAGCCCTATAACAACAGGACAGATCCTACCACGCTTCTCATGCGCTACAAACGACACATGGAGGTTCAATCAGCATCGGAAAATGTTATGGCAAAGTGTTTTCCCCTCTTTCTGACTGATATAGCCGCTATGTGGATTCAATAACTAAAAACTGAATCGATCAACAACTGGAACATGTTAGTCGCACACTTTATTGAACAGTTTAGGGTCCAAATTGCTCGACCCAAGAATGTCATGACACTCACTACAATCAAGTAGAGGCCCAGAGAAACACTTCGTTCATTCCTGAAAAGATTCAACATTGCAGCAGCATCAGTTGATTGCCCTGAACCATCAATGGTACTGATGGCAGCAGTATCCGGTGTCTTGGATAACTCAGAATTCAAGAAATCCTTGTACCAAGACCCACCGCGAAACCTCGGCGAATTCTACCTTGAAGCAGACAGATTTCTGTGGGAAGAAGATGCAACTTCCGAGAAGCACATTCTCGATGTCAACATGCTTAAAGACGAAGAACTATTTGACAATGACAAGGGCAAAGGAAAGACCCCCGCTACGAATGATCGTAATGCTCCACCCCTGGGAGGGTCCAGATACGAAAAATACATTGAACTAAATGACACTCAGAGAACCATCTACATGGATATAGAGGGTGTTGCCTCCTATCCGAGGCCTCCCAAGAGGGAGACAATACTACACAACACAACTCTAGAAGGCATTGCATATTTCATGACATGGACGGTCATAACACTGATGAATGCAGACATTTGCAAGATTTGATTGAGGATCGGGTCAGACGAGGAGAGCTGCCTGAGTACATCATGAGACCAACAGTGCCCACACCTGCGCTGCCACCATCTATTCCCCAGAGAGGGAACGATCCTGGATCGACCAATCTCGGGATTATCATTAACTGATCCCATTAAGCGGTTCTCTTCAGTCTGCCGAACTCCGGTTCGTAGCTCATCTTTTTTGGCTTTTAGGCGACTTCTCACCCTTCTTTGTTTTCTCTGCATGTAGTAAGAGTCGTCACATCAACCCACACGCACGGAACCGACTTATGGTCTCTAGTCCTATCTGGTAAACGACCGCTGTATTTTCATGAATTAGCAATAAACATTGATCTCCGGCTCCTAACTGGACCCGTCCAGTATAAACATTGAACTCGGACTCCTAACTATATCTGTCTAGTACAAATTTTGAGCTCCGGCCCCTAACTAGATCCATCTAGTATAAACAAATTCTCATTGCATTTCCTTGGTCTTCTTACTCCGGTAAGGCCATCTTGGAAACTTCATTGCTTTTCCTAGGTCGTCTTACACCGATAAGGCCGTCTTGGAACCTTCATTGTTTTTCCTTGGTCGTCTTACTTCGGTAAGGCTGTCTTGGAACTCCTTTAACATCTCCTCGGATGGTTTACTCAGGTAAGGCTGTCTAGGAATTATTCTAGCATCATATATCTTATCTTCTTGCAGGTACAAACTTCTGGACTTCTTTGGAGCATGGATTTCTCGGATTATCCAGAACACATCTTCCTTCAGCTAGCAAGATATGTTCTGGGGGGCAAATGTGTTAACACACTTTTTGGTCAAAGATGTCACACATATAATTCCTATATAATAACACGCTCAAGCGATGGAAACAACATCAGAAGACATAGAGTGATTTGGCCAAAATCGCAACATCAATATAAATAGGCCCAAAACTCCTATCAGATGACCTCTTTTGGACTCGAAAACAAGAATTATGGAGGTTTGCTTTGTAACTCTTGTAGCCTATGAATTAGCTTCAAGTAGAGCTTTCGTTTTGTCAAAACGGACTTATGGTTTGAAAGTTACGCTTTTTTCCGTGAACGGGCGTAAACTAGCATCAAAAACTCCAATCATGGACACCGACTTCACCACTCCAACTTGCGACCAGACCTCGGCTCATAAAGCCCACATCATGACCCGACTACCACCACGAACCGCCTGCAGCTGTACATGTAATTGTGGCGAATTCTCTAGGCTATTCGCACTCCTACTTTCCCTAATCAGGTGCCATGTGCCTCGTCACGAACCGGTCATCCCAAGGGCTCTTCTACATGGTATTTTGAAGGGACTTTTGGCCATTCTTCTCCTTGGCTTCCACCATTACTGAAGTGCAAGGACTTTTCACGTTTCCATATATAAATTCTCCTCTCGTAATCTCAATTAACACACAGATTGTGTGTTTACATATAACTGATTTATGTAATCTGTTAGTATAACAATAAGATATAAAGTGGACGTAGGCTACATCTATAGCCGAACCACTATAAAAACCTCGTGTGTTCCCTCTTATTTACTATTTTCTGCATTTTTGTGATCTGTGATCTGCATTTGGGTGTTATTGCCAATTTTTGGTCTAACATTTTGGCATGCCAGGTAGGGGACACACGATACTACTTCCATTTCTAGCACTAAAGGAATCGATTTGCTTGGTTATCGGATCAATGGTAAAACAAAGAAGGATTGAACTTTCTCCTATACTAAAGGTGCTGAGGCCAAAGGCCCGAGAAACGAGGCAAGCCAGGAAGCATCCTCTCATGAAAATCCATCGCCACTCTAGACTCGAGAAGAAATGACGCTCTTTCTGAATTGAGAGATCAAATGTCAAAGCAAGATGATCTCCTCAGGAAGAAATAGGAGATGATCGATGGATTCTTCGCTCGGACGGATGGAAGGCCGAGCAATGATTAACGCATTGGAAATGAGGCGACATGAGCGGCTCGTGCATCACTTGGACTTGGTGGCAACCCCCTCGTTCTTGGAAATGGTCAGGTTCAACCAACTTTGGATCCAGATCGGATAGATACAAGAGTACACATTCCCACTCAGCAGCAAGGAGCGACTCGTGATGGGGACCCACGACCGGGTCGGGTCGCCCCCCACGAACCACGAGCCACGAGTCATGACCCCCTAGCTCACAAGCCGGACTCCACGACCCGACCTCACGAACCAACCTCCTTGAACCACGAGTCGCGAGTCCCGACCCACTCCTAGAAGCTCACCAACAGCTTCCTCAATCTCTTGCATTCAACGCTGCGGGCACCAACTCTGGTTTTGGCAACTTGCAACAACTTTTTAAAGGAAATCGGCTAGCAGATCTGATTGAACGCCTCTCAAGAGGCCGCACTTATCAGAATGACATGGATGACGTTTAATCACAACCCGTTCACTTAGAAAATCAGAAATTCCCACAATCACTCGGATTTCAAACTTCCACAACTTGAGCCCTATAACGGCAGGATATATCCTACCATGCATCTCATGCGCTACAAACGACTCATGGAGGTTCAATCAGCATCAGAAAACGTTATGGCAAAGTGTTTTCCCCTCTTTTTGACTGATATAGGCGCTATGTGGATTCGGCAGCTAGAAACTGAATCGATCAACAGCTAAAACATGTTGGTTGCACGCTTTATTGAACAATTTAGGGTCCACATTGCTCGACCCAAGAATGTCATGACACTCACTACAATCATGCCGAAGCCCAGAGAAACACTTCGTTCATTCCTGGAAAGATTCAATGTTGCAGCAGCATCAGTTGATCGCCCTGAACAATCGATGGTACTGATGGCCGCAGTATCTGGTGTCTTGGATAACTCAGAATTCAAGAAATCCTTGTACCGAGACCCACCGCGAAACCTCGGCGAATTCTACCTTGAAGTAGACAAATTTCTGCGGGAAGAAGAAGCAACTTCCAAGAAGTGCATTCTCGATGTCAACATGCTTAAAGACAAAGAACCGTCTGACAATGATTAGGGTAAAGGTAAGACCCTCGCTATGAATGATCGTAATGCTCCATCCCAGAAAGGGTCAAGATACTACAAATACACTGAACTGAATGACACTCTGGGCAACATCTACATGGATACAGGGGGTGTTGCCTTCTATCCGAGACCTCCCAAGAGGGAGCCAACACTAGCACAACACAACTCTGGAGGGCATTGCATATTTCATGACATGGACAGTCATAACACTGATGACTACAGAAATTTGCGAGATTTGATAGAGGATAAGATCAGACGAGGAGAGCTACCTGAGTATGTCATGAGACCAACAGAGCCCACATCGGTGCTGCCACCATCTATTCCTCAGAGAGGGAACGATCCTGGATCGAGCAATCGCGGGATTTTCATTAACTGATCCAATTCAACGGTTCTCTTCAGTCTGTCGAACTCCAGTTTGCAGCTCATGTTTTCAGACTTTTAGACGACTTCTCGCCCTTCTGTGTTTTCTTTGCATGTAATATGTGTCATCACATCAGCCCACATACATGGAACCGGCTTGTGGTCTCCAGTCGTGTCCGACAAACGACTGCTGCATTTTCATGAATCAGCAATAAACATTAAGCTCCGGCTCACAACTGGACCCGTCCAGTATAAACATTGATCTCCGGCTCCTAACTGGATCAGTCCAGTATAAATATTGAGCTCCGGCTCCTAACTAGATCCGTCCTGTATAAACAAATTCTCATTGCTTTTCCTTGGTCGTCTAACTCCGGTAAGGCCGTCTTGGAACCTTCATTGCTTTTCCTTGGTCATATTACTCTGATAAGGCCTTCTTGGAACTCCTTTAACATATCCTAGGAAGGTTTACTCTGGTAAGGCTGTCTAGGAATTATTCTAGCATCATATATCTTATCTTCTTGTAGGTACAAACTTCTGGACTTCTTTGGAGCATGGATTTCTCGGATTATCTAGAACACATCTTCCTTTAGTCAGTAAGATATGTTCTGGGGGGCAAACGTGCTAACACACTTTTTAGTCAAAGATTTCACACATGTAATTCCTGGATAATATCACGCTCAAGCGATGGAAACAACGTCAAAAGACATAGAGTGATTTGGCCAAAATCGCAACATCAACATAAACAGGCCTGAAACTCCTATCAGACGACCTCTTTTGGGCCCGAAAACATGAATTATGGAGGTTTACTCTGTAATTCTTGTAGCCCTCTTAATTAGCTTCAAGTAGAGCTTTCGTTTGGTCAAAACGGACTTACGGTTTGAAAGTTACGCTTGTTTCCATGAACGGGCGTAAACTAGCATCAAAAACTCTGACCGTGGACACCGACTTCACCACTCCAACTTGCGACCAGACCTCGGCTCATGAAGGCCACATCACGATCCGACTACCACCATGAACCGCCTGCAGCTGCACACACAATTATGACCTATTCTCAAGGCTATTCGCACTCCTACTTTCCCGGATCAGGTGCCACGTGCCTCGTCACGAACCGGTCATCCCAACGCTCTTCTACAACCATAAATACACCTCTACATGGAATTTTGAAGGGACTTTTATCCATTCTTCTCCGCGGCTTCCACCATTACTGAAGTGCAAGGATTTTGCACTTTTTTGCATATAAATTCTCCTCTTGTAATCTCAATTAACACACGGATTGTGTGTTTACATATAACCGATTCTTGTAATCTGTTAGTATAACAATAAGATTATAAAGTGGACGTAGACTACATCTACAGCCGAACCACTATAAAAACCTCTGTGTTCTCTCTTATTTATTATTTTCCGCATTTTCGTGATACGTGATCTGCATTTGGGTGTTAATGCCAATTTTTGGTCTAACATTTTGGCGTGCCAGGTATGGGACACACGATACTACTTCAATTTCTAGCTCTAAAGGAATCAATTTGTTTGGCTATTGGATCAATGGTTAAAAGAATGAAGGATAGAACATTCTCCCATACTGAAGGTGTTGGGGCCGAAGGCATGAGAAATGAGGCAAGCCAGGAAGCTTCCTCTCACGAAAATCCATCGGCATACTTGACTCGAGAAGAAATGGACGACGTTCCTGCTGAATTGAGAGATAAAATGGCAAAGCAAGATGATCTCCTCAGGTAGCAATAGGAGATGATCGATGGATTCTTCGCTCGGATGAATGAAAGGCCATGCAACAATCAACACATTGGAAATGTGGCCACAGGAGCGGCTCGTGCATCACCTGTACTCGGAGGCAACCCCCTTGTTCCAGGAAATGGTCAGGTTCAACCAACTTTGGCTCCAAATCGGATGGATACAAGAGCACACATTCCCGCTCAGCAGTAGCGGGGAGCGAATCGTGATGGGGACCTACGATTGGGTCGGGTTGCCCACATGAACCACGAGCCATGAGTCGCGACCCCCTGGCTCACAAGCCGGACTCCACGACCCGGCCTCACGAACCCACCTCCTCAAACCACGAGCCGTGAGTCGGGACCTGCTCGCAGCAGCTCACCAACAACTTCCTCACTCTCTTGCATTCAACGCTGGGGGCACCAGCTCTGATCTTGGCAACTTGCAACAAATTTTTGAAGGAAATCAGCTAGTAGATCTGAATGAACGCCTCTCAAGAGGCCGCACTTATCAGAGTGACGTGGATGACATCAATCACAACACGTTCACTCAGGAAATCATAAATTCTTGCAATCCCCACGATTTCAAACTTCCACAACTGGAGCCCTATAATGGCACGACAGATCCTACCGTGCATCTCATGCGCTACAAACGGCACATGGAGGTTCAATCAGCATCGGAAAATGTTATGGAAAAGTTCTTTCCCCTCTTTCTGACTAATATAGGCGCTATGTAGATTTGGCTACTAAAAACTGAATCTATCAACAGTTGGAACATGTTGGTCGCATGCTTTATTAAACAGTTTAGTTTCCACATTGCTCGACCCAAGAATGTCATGGCACTCACTACAATCAAGTAGAAGCCCAGAGAAACACTTCGTTCATTCTTTGAAAGATTCAACGTTGCACCACCATCAGTTGTCATGCTAAACCATCGATGGTACTGATGGCAGCAGTGTCCGGTGTCTTGGATAACTCAGAATTTAAAAAATCCTTGTACCGAGACACATCACGAAACCTTAGAGAATTCTACCTTGAAGCAGACAGATTTCTATGGGAAGAAGATCCAACTTCCGTGAAGCGCATTCTTGATGTCAACATGCTTAAAGACGGAGAACCGTCTGACAATGACAATGGTAAAGGAAAGACCCCCGCTACGAATGATTATAATGCTCCACCTCGGAGAGGGTCCAAATGCGACAAATACACTAAACTGAATGACACTCTGAGCAACATCTACATGGATACAGGGGGTGTTGCCTCCTATCCGAGGCCTCCCAAGAGGGAGCCAACACTAGCACAACGCAACTCTGGAGGGAATTTCATATTTCATTACATGGACGGTCATAACTCTGATGACTACAGACATTTGCGAGATTTGATTGAGGATCAGATCAGACAAGGAGAGCTGCCCGAGTACGTCATGGGATCAACAACTCCCACACCTGCGCTGCCACCATCTATTCCCCAGAGAGGGAACGATCTTGGATCGAGCAATCGCGAGATTTTCATTAACTGATCCCATTCAGCGGTTCTCTTCAGTCTGCCGGACTCCGGTTCGCAGCTCATGTTTTTAGACTTTTAGGCGACTTCTCGCCATTCTTTGTTTTCTCTACATGTAATAAGAGTCGTCACATCAGGCTACATGCATGTAACTAGCTTGTGGTCTCCAGTCTTGTCCGGCAAACGACCGCTGCATTTTCATGAAACAACAATAAACATTGAGCTCCAGCTCCTAACCCCGACCCGTCCAGTATAAACATTGAGCTCTGGCTCCAAACCGGATCCGTCCAGTACAAATATTGAGCTCCGGCGCTAATGGGATCCATCCAGTATAAACAAATTCTCATTGCTTTTCCTTGGTCGTCTTAATCCGGTAAGGCCGTCTTGAAACCTCATTGCTTTTCCTAGGTCGTCTTACTCCGGTAATGCCGTCTTGAAACCATCATTACTTTTCCTTAGTCGTATTACTCCGGTAAGGCCATCTTGGAACTCCTTTAACATCTCCTCAGATAGTTTACTCTGGTAAGGCTGTCTAGGAATTATTCTGGCATCATATATTTTATCTTCTTGCAGGTACAAACTTCTGGACTTCTTTGGAGCATTGATTTCTCGGATTATCGAGAACACATCTTCCTTCAGTCAGCAAGATATGTTCTGGGGGGCTAACGTGTTAATGCACTTTTTGGTCAAAGATGTCACACATGTAATTCCTGGATAATAACACGCACAAGCGATGGAAACAACGTCAGACCACATAGAGTGATTCGGCCAAAATTGCAACATCAACATAAAAAGGCCCAAAATTCCAATCAGGCGATCTCTTTTACGCCCGAAAACATGAATTATGGAGATTTGCTCTATAACTCTTGTAGCCCTCTGAATTAGCTTCAAGTAGAGCTTTCATTTGGTCAAAATAGACTTACGGTTTGAAAGTTACTCTTGTTTCCGTGAACGGGCGTAAACTAGCATCAAAAACTCCGACTGTGGACACCGACTTCACCACTCCAACTTGCGACCATACCTCGGCTCGTGAAGCCCACATCACGACCCGTTCACCACCACGAACCACCTGCAGCTGCACACACAATTGTGACGTATTCTCAAGGCTATTTGCACTCCTACTTTCCCGGATCGGGTGCCACGTGCCTTGTCATGAACTGGTCATCCCGAGGGCTCTTCTACAGCTATAAATCCACCTCTACATGGAATTTTGAAGGAGCTTTTGGACATTCTTCTCCGTGGCTTCCACCATTACTGAAGTGCAAGGACTTTGCAGCTTTTTACATATAATTTCTCCTCTTGTTATCTCAATTAACACACGGATTGTGTGTCCACATATTACTGTTTCTTGTAATTAGTATAACAATAAGATTATAAAGTGGACGTAGGCTACATCTACAGCCAAACCACTATAAAAACCTCGTGTGTTCCTTCTTATTTACTATTTTCTGCAATTTTGTGATCTGTGATCTGCATTTGGGTGTGAGTGCCAATTTTTGGTCTAACATTTTGGCGCGCCAGGCAGGGGACACATGATACTACTTCAATTTCTAGATCTAAAGGAATCGATTTGATTGGCTATCAGATCAATGGTTAAAAGAAAGAAGGATGGAACTTTATCCCGTACTGAAGGTGTTGAGGCTGAAGGCATGAGAAACGAGGCAAGCCAGGAAGCTTCCTTTCATGAAAATCTATTAGCATACTTGACTCGAGAAGAAATGGATGACGTTCTTGCTGAATTGACAGATCAAATGGAAAATCAAGATGATCTCCTAAGGAAGCAGTAGGAGATGATCGATGGATTCTTCGTTCGGATAGATGGAAGGCCAAGCAATGATCAACGCATTGGAAATGAGGCCATAGGATCGGCTCGTGCATCACCTGGACTCGGGGGCAACCCCCTCGTTCCAGGAAATGGTCAGGTTCAACCAACTTTGGCTCCAGATCGGATGGATACAAGAGTACACATTCCCACTCAGCAGCAGCCGGGAGCGGCTCGTGGTGGGGAACCACGGCCGAGTCTGGTCGCCCTCCACGAACCACGAGCCATGAGTTGCGACCCCCCTGGCTCAAAGACGGGCTCCACGACCCGACCTCACGAACCAACCTCCTCGAACCATGAGTCACGAACCACTCCCAGCAGCTCACCAACAACTTCCTCACTCTCTTGCATTCAACGCTGGGGGCACCAGCTCTGATCTTGGAAACTTGCAACAACTTTTTGAAGAAAATTGGCTGGCAAATCTAATTGAATGCCTCTCAAGAGGCCGCACTTATCATAATGACGTGGGTGACGTCAATCACAACCTATTCACTCAGGAAATCAGAAATTCCCAAAATCCTCCGGATTTCAAACTTCCACTATTGGAGCCCTATAACGGGGGGACAGATCTCATGCGCTACAAACGGCACACGGATGTTCAATCAGCATTAGAAAACGTTATGGCAAAGTGTTTTCCCCTCTTTCTGACTGACATAGCCGCTATGTGGATTCAGCAGCTAGAAACTGAATCGATCAACAGCTGGAACATGTTGGTCGCATGCTTTATTGAACAGTTTCGGGTCCACATTGCTAGACCCAAGAATGTCATGACACTCACTACAATCAAGCAGAGGCCCAGAGAAACACTTCGTTCATTCCTGGAAAGATTCAACGTTGCAACAACATCAATTGATTGCCTTGAACCATTGATGGTACTGATGGCAGCAGTATCTTGTGTCTTGGATAACTCAGAATTCAAGAAATCCTTGTACCGAGACCCATCGCGAAACCTCGGCGAATTCTACCTTGAAGCAGACAGATTTCTGCAGGAAGAAGTTGCAACTTCCAAGAAGCGCATTCTTGATGTCAACATGCTTAAAGATGGAGAACCGTCTGACAATGACAAGGGTAAAGGAAGGGCAGCTGCTACGAATGATCGTAATGCTCCTCCCCAGAGACGCTCTAGACACGACAAATAAACTGAACTGAATGACACTCTGAGCAACATCTACAAAGATATAGGGGGGTTTCCTCCTATCTGAGGCCTCCCAAGAGGGAGCCAACACTAGCACAATGAAATTCTGGAAGGAATTTCATATTTCATCACATCGATGGTCATAACGCTGATGACTGCAGAAATTTGCGAGATTTGATTGAGGATCAGATCAGACGAGGAGAGCTGCCCGAGTACGTCACGAGACCAACAACGCCCACACCTGCGCTGCCACCATCTATTCCCCGGAGAGGGAACGATCCTGGATCGAGCAATCATGGAATTATCATTAACTGATCCGATTCAGCGGATCTCTTCAGTTGGCCGAACTCCGTTTCGCATCTCATGTTTTTAGACTTTTAGGCGACTTCTCGCCCTTCTTTGTTTTCTCTGCATGTAATAAGGGTCATCACATCAGCCCACATGCACGGAACGGCTTGTGGTCTCCAGTCGTGTCTGGCAAACGACCATTGCATTTTCATGAATTAGCAATAAACATTGAGCTCCGGCTCCTAACTGGACCTGTACAGTATAAACATTGAGCTCCGGCTCCTAATTGGATCCATCCAGTACAAATATTGAGCTCCAGCTCCGAACTGGATCCGTCCAGTATAAATAAATTCTCATTGCTTTCACTTGGTCGTCTTACTCCGGTAAGGCCGTCTTGGAACCTTCATTGCTTTCCTAGGTCGTCTTACTCCAGTAAGGCCGTCTTGGGACCTTCATTGCTTTTCCTTGGTTGTCTTACTTCGGTAAGGCCGTCTTGGAACTCCTTTAACATCTCCTTGGACGGTTTACTCTGGTAAGGTCGTCTAGGAATTATTCTAGCATCATATATCTTATCTTCTTGCAGGTACAAACTTCTGGACTTCTTTGGAGCAAGGATTTCTCGGATTATCCCGAACACATCTTCCTTCAGTCAGCAAGATATGTTCTGGGGGTAAAACATGTTAACACACTTTTTGGTCAAAGATGTCACACATTTAATTCCATGATAATAACAAGGTCAAGCGATGGAAACAACGTCAGAAGACACAGAGTGATTTGGCCAAAATCGCAGCATCAACATAAACAGGCCCGAAACTCCTATCGGACGACCTCTTTTGGGCCCGAAAACACGAAAACGTGAATTATGGAGGTTTTCTTTGTTACTCTTGTACCACTCTGAATTAGCTTCAAGTAGAGTTTTCATTTGGCCAAAACGGACTTATGGTTTGAAAGTTATGCTTATTCCCGTGAACGGGCATAAACTAGCATCAAAAACCTCGACCGTGGACACCGACTTCACCACTCCAACTTGCAACCAGACCTCGGCTCGTGAAGCCCACATCACGGCTCGGCCACCATCACGAACCACCTGCAGCTGCACACACAATTGTGACCTATTCTCAAGGCTTTTCGCACTCCTACTTTCCCGGATCGGGTGCCACGTGCCTCGTCACGAACCTGTCATCCCAAAGGCTTTTCTATAGCTATAAATACACCTCTACATGGAACTTTGAAGGGAATTTTCGCCATTCTTCTCCGCGGCTTCCACCATTACTGAAGTGCAAGGACTTTGCACCTTTCTACATATAAATTCTCCTCTTGTAATCTCAATTAATACATGGAATGTGTGTCTACATATAACTGATTCTTGTAATCTGTCAGTGTAATAATAAGATTATAAAGTGGATGTAGGCTATATCTACAGCCTAACCACTATAAAAACCTCGTGTGTTCCCTCTTATTTACTATTTTTTGCATTTTTGTGATATGTGATCTGAATTTGGGTGTTAGTGCCAATTTTTGGTCTAACATTTTGGCGTGCCAGGTAGGGGACACAAGATACTACTTCAATTTCTAGCTCTAAAGGAATCGATTTGTTTGGCTATCGGATTAATGGTTAAAAGAAAAAAGGACAGATCTTTCTCTTTTATTGAAGGTGCTAAGGCCGAAGGCACGAGAAACGAGGAAATCCAGGAAGCTTCCTTTCACGAAAATCCATCGGCATACTTGACTCGAGAAGAAATGGACAAAGCTCTTGCTGAATTGAGAGATCAAATGGCAAACCAAGATGATCTTCTCAGGAAGCAACAGGAGATGATTGATGGATTCTTCACTCGGATGGATGGAAGGCCGAGCAACGATCAACGCATTGGAAATGAGGCCATAAGAGCGGCTCGTGCATCACCTGGACTCGGGGGCAAACCCCTCGTTCCTGGAAATGGTCAGGTTCAACCAACTTTGGCTCCAGATCGGATGGATACAAGAGTACACATTCCCATTCAGCAGCAGCAGGGACGGCTCGTGATAGGGACCCACGACCTAGTCGGGTCGCCCCCTACGAACCACGAGCCATGAGTCGCGACAACCCCGGCTTACAAGCCGGACTCTACGACCCGGCCTAAAGAACCAACCTCCTCAAACCACGAGCCGCGAGTCGCGACCCACTCCCAGCAGCTCACCAACAACTTCCTCAATCTCTTGCATTCAACGCTGGGGGCACCAGCTCTGATCTTAGCAACTTGCAACAATATTTTGAAGGAAATCGGCTAGTAGATTTGATTGAACGCCTCTCAAGGGGCCGCACTTATCAGAATGACGTGGATGACATTAATCACAACTCGTTCACTCAATAAATCAGAAATTCCATCAATCTCCCAGAATTCAAACTTCCACAATTAGAGCCCTATAACGGCAGGACAAATCCTACCGTGCATCTCACGCGCTACAAACGACACATGGAGGTTCAATCAGCATCGAAAAACGTTATGGCAAAGTGTTTTCCCCTCTTTCTGACTGATATATCGCTATGTGGATTCAACAACTTGAAACTGAATCAATCAACAACTAGAACATGTTAGTTGCATGCTTTATTGAACAGTTTAGGGTCCAAATTGCTCGACCCAAGAATGACACGACACATACTAAAATCAAGCAGAGGCCCAGAGAAATGCTTCGTTCATTCCTGAAAAGATTCATCGTTGTAGCAGCATCATTTGATCGCCTTGAACCAGGGAGGGTACTGATGGCGGCAGTATCTGGTGTCCTGGATAACTCATATTTCAAGAAATCCTTGTATCGAGACCCACCGTGAAACCTCAGCGAATTTTACCTTGGAACAGATTGATTTTCTATGGGAAAAAGATGCAACTTCCGAGAAGCGCATTCTCGATGTCAACATGCTACAGTTGCACACACAATTGTAACCTATTCTTAAGGTTATTCGCACTCCTACTTTCCCGGATTGGGTGTCACGTGCCTCGTCATGAACCGGCCATCCCAAGGACTCTTCTACAGCTATAAATACACCTCTACATGGAATTTGGAGGGACTTTTGGCCATTTTTTTCCGCGGCTTCCACCATTACTGAAGTGCAAAGACTTTGCACCTTTCTAGATATAAATTCTCTTTTTGTAATCTCAATTAACACATGGATTGTGTGTCTACAGATAGCTAATTCTTGTAATCTGTCAGTATAACAAAAAGATTATAAAGTGGACGTAGGCAACATCTATAGCCGAACCACTATAAAAACCTCATGTGTTCCCTCTTATTTACTATTTTCCGCATTTTTGTGATTTGTGATCTGCATTTGGGTGTTAGTGCCAATTTTTTGTCTAACAGGGTTTCCGCTATGCATGATGGTATCAATAGGCATGTTGACAAGGATATAGTATAGGTTCTTCTATCCATCTATTTTCTTCTACTATCTTCTGCTCATATCATTTGGATTACAGTATATTATAAATGTTCTCTGATTCTGTATTTTCAATTTTTTTTGTTGGAGAGCCGTAGTCTGTTAAACAATAATATTAATGTATTATTGTTCTGGTTCAGGTTTGAGTCTGCATTGGTGTTGGCTGCCCATCCTTCTGAAATTGTTTGTTAAAGAGGAATGCATGCTTATATGGCAATAAACTCATCAAGGTTGGTTTACTGTGTGCGAATGTTTACTGTATTTGTATGATTAATATTATGCGTCAATTTGGATATGTATCTATTTTATGTTTTGTAACTTCATGTACTACTAAAGATTTATAGAACTTTTTACCAGCATCTTATTTTGCTGAACTTAACATACATGTTTTAAATTGAGTATTGAGTTGAATGAAGTCAAACAAAACAATAGCCAATACAAATGTGTTTTCTGTCAAGATGCACATTCATACAAATGCGCGCGTGTGTGTATATATACATTGTATGTGTATGTATATATATATATAAGTATGTATGTGTGTATGCGTGTCTATATATATATATATATATATATATATATATATATATATATATATAGGGGTCGACCATGTAATATACAGTCTTTCTTCCTAGTTTTTATCGGTAATTAAACCAACTTAAACCGTTTACAAAGGCGGATTGTTATGGGTACTAACACATATTAAACAAAACAACAGAACTTTTTATATCATGATACAATATTTCACAAGAGTTATATTGAATATCAGAGTTACATACATATAGCAGCGGAAACATAAATAAACTCTCAACGGAAAAAGCGATGTGATATAGCGGAAACTCTAACTTTAGCTCGAAGCTCCAACTCCAAAAGCGCTCCAACTCTTGCTCCAAGGGTCTATAACTGTAAAAAAAAACTAAACATATAGCTGCCCGTGTGGAAATTAGTGGGCGCCCAGAGTTTATGGAGGAACAATAAACTCCAGGTCAGTCATGGAACTGGTATGAGAACATAAAACAAATATTTTTAGGATTTAATTTAAAGTTGTGAGACTCACTGGACTATGCTGCTAATGTAGAACGGATTTACTCCATGTGAATGCCAGTGCATATAAATTCGTAATGACTTTTGAAATATGAGGTTATCATAAGCTCGTCCCACATCACACAATGCAAGCGCACACCAGATGGGCGAGTTTTGTCTTATGATAACCAAACATGCTTTCGTATGTGAAAATCTTCTTTTAATACTATTATTAGTGCATAGTGTTGAAAACCATTTCACAAATAAATATATTAATCTTAGCAAGAATAGTGACTATGCCCACATATATAGTTTACAAACAAAACAAAAGGCTCGTACTGGTTGTTGGGTTCCAATATGATGGTTCCTGATACGAAAGATCAATCCGGAATTAGGTGCAACCTCACGGTTCATGGTTTTCATCCAGGCTCGGACACCAAACACCAAGTAAATCACCGGTTAACATCCAGACACGAACACCAAACATACCCTTTTTCTGCTAGTTTCAAAGTAGATCTACCGCCGAAGCTTTCAAGTTTCAATAAAATGTATACAACATAACCGCCAGTTTACCATCAATCTGGGGTGTGAGGTTCGCCGAGTCGCGATATACAAAAAGCTACACTTCAATAAGACATGCTTTGATCATCGTTAGCTCATTCCATACCTTGAGTATGCCACATTGTCAATTTACAACATGTCATTGATTTTTATCAATACATAAACTCTAAGAACGTAAAGCCTAGAGATGAAAAAAATTAATTTCCACAATCCAATATTTATATATACCAACAACAATTAGTGCTATGCAATCAATTACAATGTCAGACGCATAATCCATACAAGTCCATTCTGGGTCTAAACAGAACAAAATCCAAAAATCCTCAAATATATTCAGACCTCATGCCACTTATAACCTCGTATCGGGTGTACGGCCAGATTAGAGACAACAACAATAAATCCAAATAAGTTCAAGGATTCTCGGTCTTCATTTGCCATTTCCAATTCTTCAATTTCCTTCATAGCGTCGTATTATTACTTGGAATGGCTTTTGGACTTACATCCGATCCCAGTCTTTCCAAATAACTAACGCATTTTATAGACTATAAAATTTCAAACTAAGTTCCTTCCATTGTATATATGCATAACTTAATTCATTCTAAATTTAGAATGATCGTCAAAAATCATTTATAAATCAAGGTTCAAGATTTACATTGTTTCTTTTATTCGAACTCGTTGAGTTATTTAATCAAGGATTGGTTATATTCGAGTCAAAGGTTTCAGGAATGGAACAATTCCCAATGTAATTAAATAAAATATTTGAAATAATAAATTTGTTCTAAACTAATTTATATACATTTATATTTAGAAAATATTAAAATAAAATGATTAAAACATTTACCTACTTACATTAAAGTTCGAAGAAATAAATAGAATGATTTAAATATATACATATCCTTTAAATCAAATAAGTCTTATTGAAATATTTGAAATTAACATATTATGTTTTATATAGTTGAAAACCTACATAAATATACAAATACTTTAACCTGGAATCGTTTCCTTTCCATGCCAATGACTTGAATTTATATTCATATTCGAAAAGTATGACTGGTTTTGATAATCTTGAGTTCATCCAATCGATCTCAAAGACATTCAACTTATTTAATTTCGTTCACTTAGTTCCATACTAACTTCCATAACTAACCTAAACCTTATTCAAAAAAACAATATTATCATCATAACATTCAAATTAAATCCAAACGATTTATATTAATATAGAGTTGGCTAAAAATCGAAACTTTTTATATCCAATATATGTTTCTGTATTAAACTGATACTATAAGCGAAATTATGATATTTCCACCGTTTAATTCCTCAAATATTATTAGTCATCATCTACAGAACTTATATTAAATATCTAAAGATCACCACCCATCAAATTAACCTGATTTTTTTATTGGAAAACTATTTATTATAGTTGTTGTTTCACAGTATTCGAGATTCACTTTCAATTTGCTCTTTTACCAGTCTAGATAAGTAAATGTTGGCCAGGTAAGTTCAGTGCACTAGTTGCTGCATCCTTTGCCTTAGTTACACACCCCGTTTACCGTTCCAGAATTGATAGTGGAACAAACCTATATGTGAACCCGAAATTTAAGTTACATTCCTTATTTAACATTAAATTCAAATTTTTATCCAAAGCAATTTATAGTATATCATTATAAAATTTATCTAAACATATATCAAATTTCATATTAAATAATGCAAGTTTAAGTATCTTTCCAACCAATTTTTATTTTTATAATATCATTTCAAATTATTATCTAAAGTCATACTAGATTTCACAAGTCCAATAGTTCGGGTTTGCCAAATTTTACAACAATTTATCAATAAAACGGTAATTAAGTTTAAAATCAACAATTTTAAATCAAGGCACTTTTAAAAGAAATTTTAATATCAATTTACATTGATAATAACATGTTGATTAGTTTCCAACATCAAATTATTTATACTATTAAATCAAATTAACAATTTTCCAAGGTATTAACCAAAACATTATTTCATTCCATATTTAAAATGTTATTAACATAACTTAGTTAATGAACCGTTTTAATAACACCATATAATTAAATCAACATTAACAAATTTATTCAATATCATAAAATGTTAATTAGGAAAATTATTCGAGGAATCAAATATTACTCTAATTAACAAATGTTATCGAACCAAAGAATATTGGTATTAGTAAACATTATTGAGTCAATATTATTAAGTAAATAAAACACTACATAATCACTAAATTGTCATTTAGCCAATAAATCGTTACTTAATTAAATTTAGGAAATTTCCTAATTTTCCGCTGGCAATTCATAAAAGGTCGCAAAGAGTACATATATATATATATATATATATATATATATATTCACACATTTAACCACCATTTTATGCATTTATTTCCTATATGAAATCAACAAATAAATTTCCAAATACGCGTTAAAGAATTAACGCGCGTTGATATGCTTTTATTTTGGCAACCATCACGAACTATCAATAAATAAATAATCATTCATGCAACCACACATTATCAAATTCATTAACCATGTATAAAAAGTTAAATTATATGTAACAACCCGGAAAATCTGAACCAGTTTAAAAATTTAAATTCGAACTTTGACTGACTGTACCGGGTGCAAATTAAAATGGATTTTAGTGAAACCAAAATTATTTAAATCTATTATGAATATCTTTCTAACGAATCTGAAAAATCGAAGTTTCATAGCAGGAATCAAAAGTTATGGCCAAATGAATTTCCAGAGAGGTCACTATAGAGTTCATATAGCCCTTGAAAATAGCCATTTTGCAAACAACCTCTGTTTTTGACGAAACCACTTTTTTTGGATCCAGGATGTCAAATTATTGCTAGGTATCAAATTCCATAATTTTTGAAGTTAATGTGTGAGTGTGACAAAGGAAAATGTGTTTTGTTGATTTCAGTTAAATAGGATCGACCAGAAAATGACCATTTTTCAAACGGTATCAGAATTTGACGAAACAAGTTTCGTTAGAACCATATCGTTACATCGTATTAATAAAATTAAAGTGTTCTCACCCATATTTACTTTCCAAACTTTCACCGTCAAGCTCCAAATCAACTCCGTCAGCCTTAGATGATCTATTATCTCTTACAAATGCGTCGCGCACTACTCCTTGGCTACTAACGCGTATATAGATATATACACTCTCTACATTACTCTATGTTTGTATTAACCTCTTGGCACAAGAAAAGGACGTGACTTTTATACTGAACGTTGGATTGTTGGAATGGAGCTTGTTAGGAAGGACTATTCGCAAGAAGAAAGAAGAAATAAGATTGTTTCTGAGAAGAAAAGAAGTTTTGTTTATGCATAGAAGCAGGAGGCATGCATTTATAATGTAGAGAAGAGGGGACAGAGAATATCGCGTGGTATTGGGTTCTGTGAATACGAACTATTCACCACCTTAGGCTACTGTTTCTAGAATCTTGCACTGATACGGAAAGATTTAAAATTAGATTTTTCTCATATTTGGTTGTGTACCATATCTCTTTTAAAGAAGGAAAAATTGATTTGTTTCTTATGAACGATATGTTAGGCTAACAACGTTGTTTATGTCATTATCTGAATGTTATAAGCTTAACTATCATACACCAAAAATTAAATTCAACTGGTAACGAATTTATTCATTTCCTTTTATTATGCATTGCTTATATAAAGATGCGTTATATTTTTAGTTTAATTACAGCGTTTGTACATCAAAATTTCATTAACTTTATCACAATTAATACCGTAATAAATTTAGATTTAAATGTTTTATTCAAAACAAAATTTTATTAATATTTATATCAAAAATTTCAACTTGTAAATTAAAAATTGATTTAAACATTTTATTACACTATTTACTTAACGGTTTAAATTGGAAATAAATTTATCCTAATGATATCTTTATTTGCAACAAAATTCTCTCTTCAATAAATTTTCTCCCTTAATTAGATTTTGAATTTATTTCAAAGTTAATTTACATTGTGCCATTCATACTTATCAGTTTAATTGGGAATAGATTAATCTTAATGATGTTCTATTATGAAAATAGATTCTTTATTCAAAACAGATCGTTTCTCAAATGGAATTTATTCCAAAATTGATTTTGATTCAAATGTCAAGTCTTAAATATTCCAAACGGCTCACTATTTATTATTATAATAAATTTTGACAAATGTTTATATTGACATCATATTCACAATGTGCCTTTATTTTTAGAGTGAACACTACATTAAATAATAGTCCAAATTGAATTTCAAGCATATATTTTCTTCTATCAAGTTGCATGATAAGTATTAAATTCATTTCTTACTTAAATTGCAAACTAAATTTATTATGGTGCAACTCTTTCCATAATATTCATTTTTGAACAACGAAGGAATTTTAACGCTAAATATTCAAATCGGTTAGTAATGCAAATCACGTTTGTTTGTGAATTTATGAAATGGTTCGCACCTATTGTTTAAGTATTGACAAAATCCCAAATATAAATATTTATTTTACATTTAATCTTAATTTAATTTATATTTTAAATCTCAAAATTTCTAGGTCGTTACAATCTCCCCTACTTAAAACTTTTCATCCTCGAAAAGGAGAGCTATAAAAAATTACCCAAGTAAAATAAATCCTATTTACAATTTTATAAAACCATATTCTCATAATATTTTCAAGATTTTGGTTATATAAAATCGAATAACCTTTCAAATTTTAGTTAGGGTCTAAATTCTAGTATCTCATTTAACGAACTAAATCTTGAGAAATAAACTGGCAATAATTTTATACCAAGATTATGATGGATACAACATTCGTACATTCATTCTTAACTCTTTTATACATTCACTCTGGATCTTAATACATTCACTTCTTAGCCTTTTATAACTTTTAGAGTTATCTCTGCGGATTCAGTAATCTTCTTTTGTGCGTTACCTTTGATGAAGATGGTGCTTCCACAATCAGTTTTTCTCCCTTCTTCAGCGGACAGTCTCGAACTATATGCCTCTCCTTTTTACATCGATGACACTTCCTTTCCATTGCAGGGTCCTTAATTTCTTTCTTTGCCTTAGGGCATTTATTCATAAAATGTCCAATTTTTTTACACTTGAAACAACGTATATCCTTTCAAATGACTTCCTCCTTTTTAGATTTATTTGGGTAACTGACTGCAAAATGACCACTTTTAAAGCATCTATAACACTGGATATCCTTAAGTTTTCCAAACTCCTCGATCTCTTCTTCCTCCTTTCAAGCTAGTGCTCTTTTTTCTTGCTTCTGAGTTATCCAAAACTCTCCACTTGATATTCCAAATTGCATTTTTCTTTAACCTAAAATTTCAGAATGGTTATACTGTTTTTCTTGTTCTCCAAATTTATTAACTATCCTATTTATAATTGTACCATTTACTTCATGTACTTATTATTTACCAAGTTTTAAAGTCTTTTAGGTTCAAAAGTATTTTAAGCCATTTGATTTCATCTTTTTCCTTGTTTATTCCTTCACATTCCATTTTAGTTCATTTTCAAATTAAATTCCTGTACTAGTTTATTAAATCATTTTATTAATATTTATTCATTAAAATACTTAGCTAGATGATTTAAGTATTCCTCGATGTTTCAATTGGAACTATATAGTCATCCCACTTTCAAAACTCGAAAATAAATACTGATGATGCAGCAGTCATCAACAAAATTATCCCCAAGCGACTAGAGTGTGATTTTATTTTTGTCTAGTACATATAAGACTTCGTATATACGCCGGCCATGCATATATTCGAAATCTTCATATATACCAATAGTCCAATCGCAACGTCAAGTAAAATACTCGAAAAGTCTTATTAAAAGTTGTATTTTCAAAATAGTTATGCTTTCCAAAACCATTTATGTAACATCCCGTAATTTTTAATATTAAAATTAACAAATTTAAGAACACTTAATTTTTAGAAGAAGAAATAAGGGAAATGAGTTACACATTGCGTTCGTCTCGGAATTCTGCTTGAGATAGAGTCCGAGTTTTCGTAAATCGGGCTCCGTATGAAGAAGTTATGGAGCTTCGAAGATTTCAAGTTCATATCAGAAATAAATAAATAAATAGTTAATAAATCGAAATTCGAATTCAAACCAGGGAAAAGAAGTGGGCGGGAAAATTCCCGCCAAAGGGTGTCGACCCCCCTTAAGGTCTGTCGACACTGGTGTCGACCCCCCTATAGGGGTATCGACATAGGTGTCGACCCCCGCCGTAGGGGATGACCCCTGTCGACTGTTCTAGACAGTTACGATTTTCTAAGTCGTAGGACTAAGTGGCGACTTCTGATTGGCCTGATGACGCATTTTCTTGGACTGGATGGTTTGAATGGATCCTAGGTTGATCTAAAGGCTCATATTAATTCTATACTTTTATATAATCACATCAAACCTAAACTCTAAACCTCATAACCCAATCCTAGGAAGCCGTCATGTTGTCCATCTCTAAGCTAACCTGGCCTCCGCCTTAACTAATCAAATTCAAGATTAAAGATAAAGATCAAAGCCTACATCAATGGATTAGCTTATCAACTTCAGAAATCAGATCTTCTCTTCTTTCTTAATCTCTATGAGTTCATGTTGCTTTCACAAGATAATTAAACTTAAGTAATTATGATAAGTTGTAAATTGTGATCATATGATTATCAAATTTGTAAGTTATCATCTTTTTGATTCATAGCCTATGCTTTTTTGATCAATTCTATCAGTTCATGTTTGTTCGTGCTCGTATATTTATGCCTATTTTGATACCATGATTTTCTTCCCTCTTCTTTTTTTCCTTTTTCTTTTTGTGAGTTAGGCTAACTTTGAGCCTAACATATTATGTGAAATTCGCGCATGTATAACGCTTGGATGATGGGGAAAAAGTTTGGGAAATGTTATTTAACATGTGATTTGTAAAAAGGCATAAATTGATGATGGCTATGGTTTAGAAAAATTGTATATAATAAGCAAACATGAGACTTGATGTAAATGGGTTTGGGTGTAAACTTGCGATAATTTGGTAAGTTCAGTTATTTCTCAGATTTGGAACATGTAATAGGAATCATGACTTGTAATGAATCGAATCTAGAACTATGTCTAATTGTAAGATAATCAATTCTGATTCATGCTTATCCTTTTTGTCAAATCTGAATTACCTATGCCTATGAGACTGTTGTGATTGATACAATGGTACCTATCCTGTTGTACACCAAATTGGTGATTCTTTTATGTTCAATTCTATCGAATCTTTATACCTATGATGTAACTTGCTCAATTTAGCCATACTTATTTTAATGTACAACATATCTATTGGAAACATGATTATTGAGTTGGATACACCTTTACATGCCTATTTTGTTCCTTATGTCAATTCTTGTGTTTCTCCTCTATCCCTCTCCGTTTTATTTTTGGACCTTGTTGTACATGCGATTGAAACGCAGGGAATTGGGTATAACTAAATTAAGTAATTTTGGGCATAACAAGTAAATGTGGCATAACTTGAATTGACTATATAAATCTAGACTTGGATAGTAAATATGTAAATTGGCTAAAAGATGAATGCCTAAGACACGAGGTTTGAGTTGATTTGCGGTATAAGACTACTCGGAACCGCCCGACATATCCAACAACCGCAAATGGCAGTCTAATGTGAGAGGTCAAAGGCATAAATTAGATGCTTGGACACGAGGTTAAGTCTGGCTTGTGGTACAAGTCTTCCTGGAATCACCCGACATATCCAGCGGCCACATGTGATCGACTTATTATGAGAGGTCTAAGCATTAATAACTAATTAATGCTGATCAACGATGAATATGATACCTAAACAAGTTAGGTGGGTGGGTTAAGTTAACATCGGTAAGAAGATGAATTAACCAATATTACATGAACAAAGTGGATAGGGTTAAGGAAAGCTTAACCAATAATACAAATGGACTAGATAAGTGGATGGGTTAAGTAAATATTGGGTAGGTGGGTAATATTAGTATATATAGGCCCACAAACTTAACCATTGAATAAACATGCGTGAATCAATGGAAAGGTTAAGTAACATACGAATAGGCGACACTTAACCAATACAACATGTTAAATTAAAACAGATGGATGGGGTTAGATTATATTGAGAACACTTAACCGTTATAACATGTTGATTAGGAAACCCTCATAATGGGGACCAATTTCAGCAGTCTCCCACATAGATGTATCACAGTACCCTGAACTGGGCAGGGTGGGGCATGATTACTGGGCTGAATATAAGCGGTCAAAATAGCGGCGGGTGGTGCGTCAGTGTAGGTTCAGACAGAATACGAGTGTGCACGCGCTCCGGAGTGGAAAAAGCAGTCACTAGGCATCAGTAGTCATACACTGTGCATCTTGAATTGTGTCAGATTGCCATCATAGGGAATGATACACCCTATGGTGGGATCAGCATAGGTATCTACAAACAAGCGGGGACGAATGACACAAGTAATGAATACATACGAGTTAAGGAGACGATCGATTAAGCGATAAGCTAATAGTGTGGGGACATCCAGTATTTAGTAGGCTGTCAAGGATTGTATGGGGTGGATACCTCTTACTAGATGTTACTCCCGAGGGCTGCCAATTATGGGGTTGGGATCAACTTTTAGTATGGAACTAGTAATGGTGTGATATATTTAGCATTGGAGCAGTGTAGTAATTACCCTATAGTGATTAGAAGCGCAATCAACGTTTATCTTATTCATCTTGCCAACCTTGTCATGCATGATTATATACAGTCATTTCTTACTTTCCAGTTTATGTTCTTATCCTGTTACTTTAATGACTATATTGTTAAAGTTACTGGACTCACCAGACTAATATCTGACCTAGTTTGTTTCGCCTCTTTTCTTCCGTTCCCCCCCAGCAGGTTCTCAGGGATGAAATACTCAAGCTTAGTTCCGGTGTCTCTTTTTTCCAGCTTGAAGTTGAAAGATGTATTGCTTGGCTTTTTGATTCTGCTATGGCATTTTCTGTTGGGGATTATGGCTTTGAAATTTTGCACTTTGAAGGCTTTTGTACAAGACTGAAATTATGTACTTGGTTTTGTTGTTTTGAAGGTGTAACCAAACCTATTTTTGTTTCCGCTCCAATAAAGTCATAAAATTTTCAAGTACTACTTTATCCATCTTGTAATATTCCGTTCTATTTACTTATAACGCCCCACAAAACTTAATGTGTTCCCTTTGTGAGTGACATTAACGGACGTGGGGTGTTACACTTGGAATCAGAGCTGAAGGTTAACAGAACAGATAGAAGATTTTGAAAACCGTTTTCAAAAGCATTTTTTTTATATAAAAGTATTTTCAAAAAACATGTTTTAAAGAAGGAGTTTTCAAGAGAAAGGTTTATTATGAAAAACATTATCCCCAAAAAGACATATATTGTTCTTTCGATTCTTTGTTTCGAATCTCTTCCTTTTTCCTTCTTGAGTCTGTTTCCCCGCATGTAGATGCTTTTTCTAAGATATGTAAGGACTTATGTGCGATGGGCGAAAAACCGTTTCATAAGACTGAGACATTTGTCGATGCTAGAATTCGCTCAAGGAAGTGGAGGACTCATTTGGTATCTTTGAGATAAACGATGGAAGGAAGCTTTAGCTAGCTGCTTGGTCGATGAGGGAGTTTAGGCTAAGGAGCACAACCCAAGGATGAGGAATTTGTTGATATGGCTTTAATCCACGAAGAAGATAAAGTAGAAAGTGGAAAGAATAATTAACCCCGTGACAAATGAAGGCGTCTTTATTGTGGTATAATGGGCCATGTAATTAAGAACTGTAGGAAGAAGAAGAAGCCTGGTTGTTTTCATTGCGAAGAGGCAGGATATCTGATTAAAGACTTCCCAAGGAGGCAAGGACAGGGACAAGGGCAAGGGCAGAGGACATGACCTACTTCCAGAGGACAGGTTCATGCTCTCATGGCACCAGGACATGAGAGAGATAGAAACATTTTTGTTGAAAGTTTGAATTTTCCTTTTTGATCATCCTGTTCGAACTTTGTTTGATTTTGGTGCTACAGACTTGTTTGTATCTGCTTTGTTATTTGAAACACTGCACCTAAATATAAGTCTAGTTGTGGATCCCATTGTAGTCTCAAATCCTATTGGTGGTTCAGCTCATTTATCTATGGTTTGTTGGGATTTGAGAATGTCTATCTTGGGTATTGGGTTTGAATGCAACGCCTTCGTTCTTGGTTTCACGAGCAATAGCTTGATTCTAGGGATAGATTGGCTAGCCAGGCATGGTGCCATCCTAGACTGTGAAAAAAGGGTAGTTAGACTGTTAACTAGTTGTGGAAAGACCCTTGATATTTCTTGTGACCCTAGAGGTCTGGTGACGCTTAGCAACCTAGAATCACTTGACACATACATTGATGATTTGGAATCCGTTCGAGTAGTCCGTGAGTATGGTGACATCTTTTATGAGGTTCGGTGTTTAAGGCCAAGGTGCGAGATAGACCTCCATATATACTTAGTAGATAATGCAAAGCCAGTTGCATTACCAGTGTGCCACATGGCTCGGAGAGAGAGGAGGGAACTCGATAAGCAAGTAGGGTAGATACTTGAGGAATGGTTCATAAGAAGAAGTATTTCGGAATGGGGTGCTCCAGTTGTTTTTGCTACAAAGGCTGATGGTTCGCTTAGATTGTGCGTGGACTATAGGGAGCTGAACAAGCTCACGAAGAAGAACAGACACCCATTGCCGAGGATAGATGACTTGTTCGATTAGTTGGTTGGCACTTCGGTTACCTCGCAGTTGGATTTAGCTATAGGATTTCATCAACTAATGGTTGCTGAGGATAGCATAGATAAGACAACATTTAGGACTCCCGATGGTTTATTCGAGTGGCTCGTTATGCCTTTTTCGTATAACAAATGCACCCGCATATTTCGTAGACTTGATGAGTAGGGTGTTTAGGGAGTTCCTAAACAAGATTGTGGTAGTTTTTGTAGATGGTATTTTGATTTTCTCTAGAAGCGAGGAAGAGCACGCCCTACATCTAGGGAAGTCTTAGAGATCCTACGAGCACATCAACTCAAAGCTAAGTTCTCCAAATGTCATTTTTGGAGGAAAGAAGTGAGGTTCTTAGGACACGTGGTCCCTAAGGAAGGGATAACAGTGGACCCTGTGAAGGTGGTGGCAATCCAAGATTGGAAGGTTCCTAGAAAAGCAACAGAAGTAAGAAGTTTTCTAGGGTTGGCGGGCTACTATAGGAAGCTCGTAAAGGACTTTGCGAAGATATCAACCCTAGTTTTGACTTTGCTAGATGAGAGAAAACCGTTCACAGTATATACCGGTGCTTCCGGGATAGGGCTTGGAGCAGTTTTCGATGTAAGAGGAAAATGTGATATGCAAAAGCTAGTAGGTACGCAGTTATGTTTGAACATCGCGTATTGCCCACAGATGGATGGATGGACAGAAAGGTTGTATAGAATCCTTGAAGATCTTTGAGGTTATGTATCCAAGATTTGGGGGAGGGGCATGAGAAGAGCACCTTCCATTTGTGGAGTTCGCATATAACAATAGTTATTAAGCTAGTATTAGGGTTTTTATATTCGAGCGTGTCGATCACCAACTTGTTGGTGGGAAGCTACAGATAAGATTTTGCTTGGACCCGAGCTGATCAGAGAGAAACTTCAGGGAAGATGGACTTGATTCGAAGGCGAATGAAAACGGCACAGGACCGACAAAAGTCGTATGCTGATAAGAGACGAACCGATCTTCAGTTTGATGTTGGAGACATGGTTTTTATTATGATGTCACCATTGAGGAACGTAGTTTTCTTTGGAGCTGCAGGGAAATTAGCACCAAGGTTTGTAGGACCCTTTCCCATTACAGAAAGGGTTGGACAGATGGCATACAGAGTGATGTTGCTGGAGAAGCCTAGTATTGTTGATGACGTGTTTCACATGTCGTATATGCAGAAGTGTTTACATGATACAACAGAAGTAGTGGAGCCAAGAATGCTTAGAGAAGTGGAAGTGGAGCGAGATGCCACGATTAGACGAGCTCCTACATGCATTCTTGGATCGGAGATCAAGAAGTTACGGAACAGAGAGGTCAAGTCGGTTAAAATCAAATGGGGAGATGATCAAGGAGACGCGACTTGGGAGATGCAAGACATGATACGTGCATCGTACCCTTTCCTTTTGTGAGGATATGTTCTTAACTTCTCCCTTTTCTACCGATTTATTTATACTTGTTCTATCGTTTAGTATGTCATCTCGTTTACATCCTCGATCTTTAGATAGGAAAATCCTATGGTTGTAAACATGTGTTTGAGACATGTTATGTTTGGTGGATGCAAGTGCATGCAAGTGTTTGCTAGTGGTTGCTCGTGGATGCATTTACACACACATTAGGCACTAGATCGGCTCAATCACTTTCATATTGCATATGAATATGTGTGCATATTTAATTAAATGGATGTACATTGAATGTGTTATCATATGGATGTTGCATTTGAATGAATAGTTGTGCACTCATGTAGAAATAATATGTATACTTAGGATTCTTTTGCATACATAATGGACGCATGGCACTATCATGATTTGCATTAAGGAGGTCAACTGAATTAGTAGACCGACTGATTTTGCATTTAGGTAAGGACATATACGCACACTATGCATATGTTCATAAAAAGCATTAGAAACCTTTTTAAGGATAATGTATGCCTGTGATTGAATGGTTGAATAGATGGATGTTGGATGGTAGGATATACATTCTTCTTGACTTGGAGATTTCAGGGACGAAATCCTTTAAGGAGGGGAGAATGTAACACCCCATAATTTTAAATATTAAAATTAACAAATTTAAGAACACTTAATTTTTAGAAGAAGAATTAAGGGAAACGGGTTACGCCCTTGCATTCATCTCGGAATTCTGCTTGAGATAGAGTTCGAGTTTGTGTAAATCGGGCTTCGTATGAAGAAGTTATAGAGCTTAGAAGATTTCAAGTTTATATCAGAATTAAATAAATAACTAATAAATCTAAATTCGAATTAATACCAGCGAAAAGAAGTGGGCGGGAAAATTCCCGCTAGAGGGTGTCGACCCCCCTTAAAGTGTGTCAACACCGGTGTCGACCCCCCTATAAGGGTGTCGACATAGGTGTTGACTACCCCTCCGTAGGGGACGACCCCTGCTGCTGGTTCTGGACAGTGATGATTTTCTGAGTCGTAGGGCTACGTGGCGACCTCTGATGGGCCTGATGATGCATTTTCTTGGACTGCATGGTTTGGATGGATCCTAGGTTGATCTAAAGGCTCATTAATTCTATACTTTTATATAATCACATCAAACCTAAGCCCTAAATCTCATAAACCTATTTTATGAAGCCGTCATGCTGTCTATCTTTAAGCTTCTATCTTTAAGCTAACCTAGCCTCCACCTTGACTAATCAAATTCAAGATTAAAGATAAAGATCAAAGCCTACATCAACGGATTAGCTTATCAACTTCATAAATCAGATCTTCTTTTCTTTCTTAATCTCTGTGAGTTCATGTAGCTTTCACAAGATAATTAAACTAAAGTAATTATGATAAGTTGTAAATTGTGATCATATGATTATGCCTATAATGGATCTTGTCAAATTTGCAAGTTGTCATCATTTTGATTCATAGCCTATGCTTTTCTGATCTGTTCTTGCTCGTATATTTATGCCTATTTTGATACCATGATTCTCTTCCCTCTTCTTTTTTCCCTTTTTCTTTTTATGAGTTAGGCTAACTTTGAGCCTAACATATTATGCGAAATTCGCGCACGTATAATGCTTGAATGATGGGGAATTTTTTTGGGAAATGTTTAATAACATGTGATTTGTAAAAAGGCATAAATTGATGATGACTATGGTTTAGGAAAAATTGTATATAAGAAGCAAACATGAGACTTGACATAAATGGGTTTGGGTGTGAACTTGTGATAATTTGGTAAGTTCGGTTATTTCTCAGATTTGGAACATGTAATAGGAATCATGACTTGTAATGAATCGAATATAGAACTATGCCTAATTGCAAGACAACCAATTCTGATTATGCTTATCCTTTTTGTCAAATCTGAATTACCTATGGCTATAAGACTGTTGTGATTGATACAATGGTACCTATCCTGTTGTTCACCAAATTGGTGATTCTTTTATGTTCAATTCTATCGAATCTTTATGCCTATGATGTAACTTGCTCAGTTTAGCCATACTTATTGTTAATGTACAACATGTCTATTGGAAATATGATTCTTGAGTTGGATACACCTTTACATGCCTATTTTTTCCTTATCTCAATTCTTGTGTTTCTCCTCTATCCCTCTCCGTTTTATTTTTGGACCTTGTTGTACGTGCGATTGAAACGTGGGGAATTGGGTATAACTTAACCGTTAAATAAACATGCGTGAATCAATGTAAAGGTTAAGTAAAATATGAATAGGCGACACTTAACTAATACAACATGTTAAATTAAAACAGATGGATGGGGTTAGGTAATATTGAGAACACTTAACCGTTATAACATGTTGATTAGGAAACCCTAGTAAAGGGGGCCCATTTCAGCAGTAACCCACATAGATGTATCACGGTACCCTGAACTAGGTAGGGTAGGGCATGATTACTGGGTTGATTATAAGTGGTCAAAATAGCGGCGGGTGGTGCATCAGTGTAGGTTCCGATGGAGTACGAGCATGCACGTGCTCTGGAGTGGAAAAAGCAGGCACTGGGAATCAGTAGTCATACACTGTTCATCTTGAATTGTGTCGGGTTTCCATCATTGGGATTGATACACCCCATGGTGGGACCAGTACAGGTATCTACAAATAAGCGGGGCTGAATGACATAAGTAATGAATACATACGAGTTAAGGAGACGATCAATTAAGCGGTAAGGGGGTAGTGTGGGGACATCTAGTATTTAGTAGGCAGTCAATGATTGTATGGGGTGGATACCTCTTACTAGATGTTACGCCTGAGGGCTACCAATTGCGGGGTAGGGATCAACTTTCAGTATGGAACTAGTAACGATGCGATATATTTAGCATTGGTGCAGTGTAGTAATTACCCTACCGTGATTAGAAGCGCAATCAACGTTTATCTTATTCATCTTGCCTACCTTGTCATGCATGCTTATGTACAGCCATTTCTTACTTTCTAGTTTATATTCTTATCCTGTTACTTTAATGACTATATTGTTAAAGTTACTAGACTCACTAGACTAATGTCTGACCTACTTTGTTTCGCCTCTTTTCTTCCGTTCCCCCCCCCCCCCAGGTTCTCAGGGAGGAAATACTCAAGCTTAGTTCAGGTATCTCTTTCTTCCAGCTTGAAGTTGAAAGATGCATTGCTTGGCTTTAATTCTGCTTATGCCATTTTCTGTTGGGGATTATAGTTTTAAAATTTTGTATTCTGAAGGCTTTTGTACAAGACTGATATTATGTACTTGGTTTTGTTGTTTTGAAAGTGTAGCCAAACCTATTTCTATTTCCGGTGCAATAAAGTCATAAAATTTTCAAGTACTACTTTATCCGACTTGTAATATTCCATTCTGTTTACTTATAACGCTCCACGAAACTTAATGCATTCCCTTTGTGAGTGACATTAACGGACGTGGAGTGTTACAATTTAATTAGTTTCAAAAATAAAATTTTAGGGTTTCAAAACACGCCCTCTCAACGAAATATTCCAAAATCTCATTCTAAGGCATTCCTAACCCTATCTCAAATGAGATATTATAACCCCGATGAGTTCTATATTTTTGTTCAACATATGTCGTACCCCATAGCTTTGTATAACCTAAGCCCTGATACCAACTGAACATACCATCTTTCTTATCAGTTTTCCCCGATAATTAAACCAACTTAAACCATTCACAAAGGCAGATTGTTATGGGTACTAACACATATTGAACAAAACAACAGAAATTTTTATATCATGATACAATATTTCACCAGAGTTACATTGAATATCAGAGTTACACACATATAGCAGTGGAAACATAAATATACTCTCAACGGAAGAAGCGATGTGATATAGCAGAAAATCTAAGTTGAGCTCGAAGCTCGAACTCAGAAAGCGCTCAACCTCTTGCTCAAAGGGTCTATAACTGAAAAACTAAACATATAGCTGCCCGTGTGGAAATTAGTGGGCACCCAGAGTTTAGGGAGGAACAATAAACTCCAGGTCAGTCATGGGACTGGTGTGAGAACACAAAACAAATATTTTTAGGATTTAATTTAAAGTTGGGAGATTCACCGGACTACGCTGCTAATGCGGAACGGGTTTACTCCATGTGAATGCCCGTGCATATAAATTCGTAATGACTTTTGAAAAATGAAGCTATCATAAGCTTATCCCACATCACACAATGTAAGCACACACCAGATGGGCGAGTTTTGTCTTATGATAACGAAACATGCTTTCATACGTGAAGATCTTCTTTTAATACTATTACTAGTGCATAGTTTGAAAACTATTTCACAAATAAATATATTAATCTTAGCAAGCATAGTGACTATGACCATATACATAGTTCACAAATAAAACGAAAGGCTCGTATTTGTTGTTGGGTTCCAATATGATGGTTCCTAACACAAAAGATCAATCCGGAACTAGGTGCAACCTCACGGTTCATGGTTTTCATCCAGGCTTGGACACCAAACACCAGGTAAATCAACGGTTAACATCCAGATACGGACACCGAACATACCTGTTTTTCCGCAAGTTTCAAAGTAGATCTACCGCCGAAGCTTTCAAGATTCAATAAAATGTATACAACCTAACCGCCAATTTACCATCAATCCAGGGTGTGAGGTTCATCGAGTCGCGATATACACAAAGCTACACTTCAATAAGCTATGCTTTAATCATCATTAGCTCATTCCATAACTTGAGTATGCCACATTGTCAATTTACAACATGTCACTGATTTCTATCAATACATAAACTCTAAGCACGTAAAACTTAGAGACAAAAATAATTAATTGCCACATTCCGATATATATATATACCAACAACAATCAGTGCTATGCCGTCAATTACAATGTCAGACACACAATCCATACAAGAACTTTCTGGGTCTGAACGGAACAAAATCCGAAAATCCTCAAATATATTCAGACCTCATGCCACTTATAACCTTCTATCAGGTGTATGACCTGATTTGAGACATCTGCAATAAATCCAAATAAGTTCAAAGATTCCCTGTCTTCATTTGCTATTTCCAATTCTTCAATTTCCTTCATAGCGTCGTATTATTACTTGGAATGGTCTTCGGACTTACATCTGATCCCGGTCTTTCCAAATAACTAACGCATTTTATAGACTATAAAATTTCGAACTAAGTTCCTTCCATTATATATATGCATAACTCAATTCATTCTATATTTAGAATGATCGTCAAAAATCATTTATAAATCAAGGTTCAAGATTTACATTGTTTTTTTATTCGAACTCGTCAAGTTTATTCAATCAATGATTGGTTATATTCGAGTCAAAGGTTTCAGGATTGGAACAATTCCCAATGTAATTAAATAAAATATTTAAAATAATAAATTTGTTATAAACTAATTTATATATAAATATATTTAGAAAATCATTAAAAAATGATTAAAACAATTACCTACTATACATTAGAGTATGAAGAAATAAATAGAATGATTTAAACAAATACATATCCTTTAAATCAAATAAGTCTTATTGAAATATTTGAAATTAAAATACTATGTTTTATGTAGTTGAAAACCTATATAAATATACAAAATACTTTAAACTGGAATTGTTTCCTTTCTATGCCGATGACTTGAATTTATATTCATATTCAAAAAGTATGACTGGTTTTGATAATCTTGAGTTAATCCAATCGATCTCAAAGACATTCAACTGATTTACTTTTGTTCACTTAGTTCCATATTAACTTCCATAATTAACCTAAACCTTATTTGGGTGAACAATATTATCATCATAACATTCCAACTAAATCCAAAAGATTTATATTTATATACAGTTGGTTAGAAATCGAATTTTTTTATCCAATATATGTTTCTGTATTAAACTGATACTATAAGCGAAATTATGATATTTCCACCATTTAATTCCTCAAATAGTACTAGTCATCATCTACCGAACTTATATTAAATATCTGAAGATCACCGCCCATCAAATTAACCTAATTTTATATTAGAAAACTATTTATTATAGTTGTTGTTTCACAATATTTGAGATTCACTTTCAATTTGCTCTTTTGCCAGTCTAGATAAGTAAACATTGGCCATGTAAGTTCAGCGCACTGGTTGCTGCATCCCTTGCCTTATTTACACACCCCGTTTACCGTTCCATAATCGATAACGGAACAAACCTATTTATGAACCCAAAACTTAAGTTACATTCCTTATTTAACTTTAAATTCAAATTATTATCCAAAGCAATTTATAATATATCATTATAAAATTTATCTAAACGTATATCGAATTTCATACTAAATAATGCAAGTTTAAATATCTTTTCAACCAATTTTTATTTTTATAATATCATTTCAAATTATTATATAAAGTCATATTAGATTTCACAAGTCTAATAGTTTGAGTTTGCCAAATTTTACAACAATTTATCAATAAAACGGCAATTAAGTTTAAAATCAACAATTTTAATTCAAGGCACTTTTAAAATAAATTTTAATATCAATTGACATTGATAATAACTTTTTGATTAGTTTCCAACATCAAATAATTTTTACTATTAAATCAAATTAACAATTTTCCAAGTTACTAACCAAAACATTATTTCATTCCATATTCAAAATGTTATTAACATAACTTAGTTAATAAACTCTTTTGATAACACCATATAATTAAATCAACATTAACAAATTTATTCAATATCATAAAATGTTAATTAGGAAAATTATTCGAGGAATCAAATATTACTCTAATTAACAAATGTTATCGAACCAAAGAATATTGGTATTAGTAAACATTATAGAGTCAATATTATTAAGTTAATAAAACACTACATAATCACTAAATTTTCATTTAGCTATTAAATCGTTATATATATATATATATATATATATATATATATATATATATATATATATATATATATATATTCACACATTTAACCACCGTTTTATGCATTCATTTCCTGTATGAAATCAACAAATAAATCTCCAAATACGCGTTAATGAATTAACGCGCATTGATATGCTTTTATTTTGGCAACCATCACGAACTATCAATAAATAAATAATCATTCATGCAACCATACATTATCAAATTCATTAACCATCTATAAAAAGTTAAATCGTATTAATAGAATTGAAGTGTTCTCACCCATATTTGCTTTCCAAACTTTCACCGTCAAGTTCCAAATCAACTCCATCAGCCTCAGATGATCTATTTTCTCTTACACATGCGTCGCACACTGCTCCTAGGCTACTGACGCGTATATAGATATATACACTCTCTACACTACTCTATGTTTTTGCTAACCTCTTGGCATAAGAAAAGGCCGCGACTTCTATACTGGACATTGGACTGTTGGAATGGTGCTTGTTGGGAAGGACTATTCATAAGAAGAAAGAAAAAATAAGATTGTTTCTGAGAAGAAAAGAAGTTTGGTTTATGCACAGAAGTAGGAGGCATGCATTTATAATGTACAGAAGAGGGGACAGAGAATATCGCGTGGTATTGGGTTCTGTGAATACGAGAACTATTCACAACCTTAGGCCATTGTTTCTAAAATCTTCCAATGATATGGCAAGACTTAAAATTAGATTTTGTCATATTTGGTTGTCTACCATATCTCCTTTAAAGAAGGAAAAATTGATTTGTTTCCAATGAACGACTGTTAAGCTAACAACGTTGTTTATGTCATTATCTGAATGTTATAAGTTTACCTATCATACACCGAAAATTAAATTCAATTGGTAACGAATTTATCCATTTCCTTTTATTATGCATTGCTTATATAAAGATGCGTTATATTTTAAATTTAAATACACCTTTGTACATTAAAATTTCATTAACTTTATCATAATTAATACCGTAATAAATTTAGATTTTAATGGTTTATTCAAAACAATTTTTTTTACATTTATATTAAAAATTTCAACTTGCAAATTAAAAATTGATTTAAGCATTTTATTACACCATTTACCGAATGGTTTAAATTGGAAACAAATTTATCCCAACAATATCTTTCTTTGCAACAAAATTCTCTCTTCAATAAATTTTCTCCCTCAATTAGATTTTGAATTTATTTCAAAGTTAATTTACGTTGTGCCACTCATACTTACCAGTTTAATTGGGAATAGACTAATCTTAACAATATTCTATTATGCAAATAGATTCTTTATTCAAAATAAATTGTTTCTCTAATGGAATTTATTCCAAAATTGATTTTGGTTCAAATGTCAAGTCTTAAATATTCCAAACGGCTCACTATTTATTAGTATACTAAATTTTGACAAATGTTTATATTGACACCATATTCACAATGTGCCTTTATTTTTAGAATTAACACTACATTAAATAACAATCCAAATTGAATTTCAAGCATATATTTTCTTCTTATCAAGTTGCACGATAAGTCTTAAATTCATTTCTTACTTAAATTGCAAACTAAATTTATGACGATACAACTCTTTCCATAATACTGATTTTTAAACAACGAAGGAATTTTAATGCTAAATATTCAAATCGGTAATAATGAAAATCATGTTTGTTTGTAAATTTATTAAATGGTTCGCACCTATTGTTCAGGAATTGACAAAATCCCTGTAACAACCCGGAAAATTTGAACCAGTTTGAAATTTTTAATTTGGCTATTTTAGTGAATTTAAAATATTTAAATTAAATCTTTTAAATAATAACGATGAAAAGTAAGTTTGAATCGACGTTTTATAATTAATTCTAATTATAAACAAGGCCAAAAATGGCACGGTAACTCCAAAATTTGAATTCAAACTTTGACTGACTGTACCGGGTGCAAAATAAAAAGGATTTGAGTGAAACGAAAATTATTTTAATTTGTTAGTGAATATCCTTTTAATGAATCTGAAAAATCGAAGTTTCGTAGCGGGAAGCAAAAGTTATGGCCAAATGAAATTTCAGAAAGGTCGCTATAGAGTTTATATAGCCTGTGAAAATGGCCATTTTATAAAGACGTCAGAATTCGACAAAATCACTTTTGTTGGATCCGGGATGTCAAATTATTGCTAGGTTTCAATTTTCATAATTTTTTAAGCTAGTATGTGAGCGTGGCAAAGGAAAATGTGTTTGGTCGATTTCTATTAAATTGGATCGACCAGAAAAGGGCCATTTTTGAAACGGTCTCAGAATTCGACGAAACTAGTTTTGTTGGGACCGTATCATCAAAACATAGCTAGATTTATTTTTCGGGAATTTTTAGAATCAGTATGTGGCCCCGGCAAATTGAAATGTACGTTCAAGTTAAATATTGAATGTTTTATATTTTAATTTGAAGAGAAACTGACTCAAACAGTCGAATGGGCCTACGAAACATATCCCATTGTTTTCGGAATGGGGGTATTTAGCTAGGGACGACAGTCGTTGGGTTTGGATTGGAGTTCGTATGAGAGAAGGGGTATTTTTGGGTTTTTAAAAATATATAAATAAAGTCCAAAGGAATAATTTCTGTAAATTGAATTGGATTTGGAAAATCTAAGTGTAGTGATTAATTTAAGTGGGTAGATTGGGATATTGCATATTGATTGATGCATAGTAGATCCATATATCTATATTGATTGTTGTTTATACACTGGCATTCATGGGGGTAAACCCGTTCCGCATTAGCGGCGTGGTCCCGTGATATGCCATATGATTTATATAAGGTTATAACTGTTTAGAGTTTCTCACACCAGTCCCATGACTGACCTGTAGTTTGGTTTTCCCTTGCAAACTCGGGTGCCCTTATTTTCCACATGGGCAGTCGAGTAGTTTGTTTTGCATATGCTTATTTTGAGCAGGATTCTGGATTGAAGCTTAAAGCTGTGTCCAGTGCATTCATCGTCTTCCGTTGTGTTATTTTATATTTCTGCTGTGCATTTATTGTAAAATCATCTTCCACTGTATTGTTATATTTCAACATACTCTGATATTATGTACTCTGATGTAACATTATTATGATGTTTATAAAAGTCTTCTGTTATTTGTTCTGATGTGTTGTATACCCAGAGTTAGCGTATGCGGGGTTCGAACAGTCTTAGTTGATTTAGCGATCGATTAGGTCCGAGTGAAATACGTGTCGTTACAGCTGGTATCAGAACTCGAGTGACCCTTGGATCGTCAGGGCCGGTCCACCGATGTGGATTAAAATGCCTGAACACTGCGTTTCCCTGCCCTTTGGGGCGTCAATGAGCCAACGAATGACTCCATCGGCTTCACATAGTCACCGATATATCCAAGGCGCCTCGCAACAGCAACAACCACACAGGTGAAAATGATATATATGTCAGCCAGTTTAAGCACTGACACCACCTCTAGCTAAAAGGAAACGCATGCCCTCCCTGAGGTCCTCTCCCGTTTCTGGTTCATACCGGGGTGTGAGGCTCGCGAATTCACGTTATACACAAAGCTATGCCACACAGGCCATGCTTTGATCATCAACCACAAGACTTTTCCTTTCAACAGAAGCCTTGATCACTGCATCTTAACATGCCACACAGGCAATTCACACCATGCCACCGATGGCTATCAATCACACAGAATGAATTCCAATGTCAGACACACGGTCCTTTTACAAGTCTGTTCTGGGTCTGAACGAAACTGGAGGCACTATATACCTCTCATACCCATCGATCTCCATGTACGTCTGGACGACCACCACTTATTATCTATATTTCGGGATGCCTCCCGATCAAGACATCAGTTACCATCCAACTGAGGTGAAGATCTCCGGTCTTCAACCACCGTCTTCATCATCGACTTCTTATCGTCGATTCAGTTATTCAGAATTGAATAAGGCGTATGTTGTGTTTGTGTAGCACTTGTTAATTACATACGCAAGTTGCTCAGAAAGACCCTTGCAAACTCGTGTGCCCCTATTTTCCACACGGGAAGTCGAGTAGTTTGTTTTGCAGATACTTATTTTGAGCATGATTCTGGATTGAAGCTTAAAGCTGTGTCCAGTGCATCCATCGTCTTCTGCTGTGTTATTTTATATTTCCACTGTGCATTTATTGTAAATAAATATTTCGCTGTATTGTTATATTTCGACATATCTGATATTTTGTACTCTGATGTAACATTATTATAATGTTTATAAAAGTCTTCTGTTATTTGTTCTGATGTGTTGTATACCCAGAGTTAGCGTATGCGGGACTCGAACGGTCTAGGTCGATTTAGCGATCGATTAGGCCCGAGCGAAATCCGTGTCGTTACAGGCTCTGAATAGAAAATAGTATCGGCTTATATTCAACATCAAATTCTGAAACCAACAAATATCGTATTGGATATAACGATATTAATATATCTTTCAAATTTCCACAACCATATCTGTATAATCACGAAATCCAACATCGAAATATTCCGAAGAAAATTTCGATTCAAATCCATTCCAATTCATATATTGGAAATTCTGGTTATTTTTTAAAACCATTTCAAATCCAATTTATTTATTTTAAAAATAAATAAATTATTATTCTAGTTTATAACTAGTTCATTTCGATAAAAATCTATTTTTATCTTTTCAAATATGGAAATTTTCATCCCAATTCTTCACAAATCATTTCTTATGATTTTACACAAATTATTACTATTTTTAATAATTTTATCAAGGCCCGTACAGTCGATTTCCACAAACGACCATCGAACTGCACTTACAACGACCTTTTCCTATTTTTATTTGGACATAATTCCAAATCCAACTGTTAGATTTCAAATTTCTAATATTCATTGGAAAGCTCTTTTCGATACAAACCCAACGATTCTGGTTTCAGGAGAATCCGACGGTCGGATCTCCCGTAATGTCCATTCGAAGTCAATGGTCGAAATTCGCGAACTGCCACGGCGCAGCGCATTCTATTCAAGCCATTATATATAATATATATATATTATATATATTTCATCGATTTCCTTTTAAAACGTATTTTATAAATCGTTTTCGAAACGATTTCAACTTCATATTCAATTTCTAATCAAAATTGAATATTCCATATACACGATAATTTTATACAGTGTATATATATGTTAAAAATTATATTTTTAACAATCAAATCGTTTTCACATTTCATATATATATATATATATATCGTTTTCATTTCATATATACATCGTTTTCACATTTCATATATATATCGTTTTCATTTCATATATATATATCGTTTTCACATTTCATATATATATCGTTTTCATTTCATATATATCGTTTTCATTTCATATATATCGTTTTTCACTTTCAATATATACGATATTTTCACTTTCAATATATACGATATTTTCACTTTTCAATATATACGATATTTTCACTTTCAATATATACGATATTTTCACTTTCAATATATACGATATTTTCACTTCCAATATATATGATATTTTCACCTTTCAATATATACGATATTTTATATTTACATCGCATGTATTTTTTTCATTTATCACTTGTTTAACACCACAAACTCTAAATCAAACCCAACAAATTTGTAAACATGTACCTATTTGATGGCAGAGAATTTATTCTCTTGCTTAACACCCTTCTTTGAGACGTACGAGCTCAATGGCTATGTGATTAATAGTGACGGATCATATGTGTGAACTACTTGTGAAGTACTATATTTTGAAAGTACTTGTGATTATTATGTTGTGAAATGATTTTCCCTACTTCGGGATATGAAATGATTTAGTATGTGGCTACAGATTCGGGTAACCCTGAGACTAAAAGTATGGGTGAGAGGGCGGTGTATGCTCTCCATGTGTGGGAGGTGCATCGTCGGTGTAGCCTGCTCCTATGTGGTGTAGGTGCACATTTATATATCGAGTTGTTGGGTGCGTACCCTTTGCCTTGTCGATGGAGAGCACGATATTTGGTTGCATACTTGTCTGTATGCATTGTTATGTTTTGGAATTCATATTTCCAAACGATTTGATTTGAGATCCCGAAGTGAAATCTACTTTGATATAGAAAGTTAGATATGTATTTCAAATGATTTGAAATGGAAATCGGGAAATAAAGTCCAAAGGAATAATTTCTATAAATTGAATTGGATTTGGAAAATCTAAGTGTAGTGATTAATCTAAGTGGGTAGATTGGGATATTGCATGTTGGTTGATGCATAGTAGATCCATATATCGATATTGATTGTTGTTTATACACTGGCATTCATGGGGGTAAACCCGTTCTGCGTTAGCGGTGTGGTCTTGTGATATGCCATATGATTTATATAAGGTTATAACTGTTTAGAGTTTCTCACACCAGTCCCATGACTGACCTATAGTTTGCTTTTCCCTTGCAAACTCGGGTGCCCTTATTTTCCACACGGGCAATCGAGTAGTTTGTTTTGCATATGCTTATTTTGAGTAGGATTCTGGATTGGAGCTTAAAGCTGTGTCCAGTGCATTCATCGTCTTTCGCTGTGTTATTTTATATTTCCGCTGTGCATTTATTGTAAAATCATCTTCCGCTATATTGTTATATTTCGACATTCGACATACTCTGATATTCTGTACTCTGATGCAACATTATTATGATGTTTATAAAAGTCTTATGTTACTTGTTCTGATGTGTTGTATACCCAGAGTTAGCGTATGCGGGGTTCGAACGGTCTTGGTCGATTTAGCGATTGATTAGGTCCGAGCAAAATCTGTGTCGTTACAATCCCAAATATAAATATTTATTTTACATCGAATCTTTATTTAATTTATATTTTAAATCTCAAAATTTCTAGGTTGTTACAGACTATTTGAACACAAAATTTAACACAAAGAGAGAGACACAAAGCCTCCACTATTGGATTTGTTTGTCTTTATGTAGAGAGTGGAATTCATGGGAAGATCCAGTAGTTGAGATTTACTGTATGCAATTTTGTGTCCTCATTTTGTGTCTAAATAGAGTTTCCCATATATATATATATATATATATATATATATATATATAAGGAATTTTCATAAACGCTGCTATGTAGAATTTTTTTTTTAATGAGAAAAAATACTTTAGTGAAAAACCTTATCATTTGCAGTATAAAGGAACCTGATTCAGTTATATTCATATATCAACCTCTTTGGATTTCTCGGTTTTTGCCAGAAACATGTAACATTAAAACTAGTGTTTGATAATTAAATGAGTGAGTATCAGTTTTCAAATATCTCTAGTAGAGCTTTAATTTTGCTATTTACCTATAAGATTGCTTCGTTTCCTATTCGCAATAGTGGTTAATTAGTGTAAGTTATGTAGAAATATATTTCTTTTTTCCAAACTATACATCAAGGTGCAATATTACTTTAGTCATAAAATTAACAATTTTATGAATTAAAAATTTCTTGGAGATCCAAAAGTATACAGCAATAGACATGTTGTAAATAATCCGTTTTTTGGTAATGTGATAACTTCTGTTCAATTGAGATAAAGGTTAAGTTACTGGGAAGGAAAAATAATAGAAATGTCAAGTCTTTCTGTTTTTTTACTTGCATGTCATATATTGGGTTTTGTGTAGTTATCTTACTTTTTTGGTAACCCAAAAATATACAGCAACAGGTAAATCTTTCCATTTTATGGAAACCAAAATTATGCATGCTTTTTTTTCTTCCCACTAAGCCAAGTATGGAATTTTTGAATGTTTTTAGTATAATAATTTAAATTTATTGATGTTTAATAGTTGGGATTTATCCGTGCTTACTAGAACAAAACTAGATATTAATTGCTA
>JASFAX010003334.1:0-42807 GCA_030737875.1 Allium sativum | reverse complement strand
TTATATAAGTCTTAAGTAGAATCATTTTAGTTTTGATCTTTTGTAAGCAGTATTTTGTATCAATTGATGTACAAATAGATGTTTTATGAATATTTATGTTGATTTACGAAATTAAAATGATGAGTCTCTTCTCAAATACATTAAGAAATAATTTAACTAATTAAAACTAAAAATCCTTGTGAAAATACACAATAAATTAATGTCAAACTTTCTACGATTATAGAAAATATCTAAGGCAAAACGCAGAGAACTAAGAAAGAAATTCACAAAAGCATTACCTGAGTATGTGGATATGGAATTTGTCTGGACAATAGATCCCAGCAGCGATGACAAGAATTCCCAAGTAATGGAGGCTTCAGGAACGAGATTAGGTTTGATAGATCAACCGATTCCGATATCGGAGGATGAGATGATTCCCACATGGGGAAATAAAAAAATTGTTGGTACCAACACTTTGATTCCGAATGCCCATGGCAATACACTTCCGACAACACCAGGAGAAGAGTTAGTTATCGAGGATGAAGAGAAGGATCTAGCAGTCGATGACGGAGCAAAAGCAAACGAAAAGGGAGGCGATTCTAATTAGTGGATGCAGATCTAGAAGATGAGGAGATATCATAAGAACCATATTTTCCTCCAGATGATCATCAGGAACCGGTATACAGACCAGATTTGATAGACGACACCATGCTTATACCGATAGCACCTAGTCCTATTACCTCTGAGTTCGAGAACATAGGATTGGAGGACATCGAGATAGGAGAACAAATTGATGAGAGTGAAGAAGAAGAGGAGGTGATGGACCCAGACGTAATTAATTGCTTTCATTTGGGGGAGAATCGGATGAGTAGCCTATTGTTGATGACTCATATTTTGGAGATTTTCTTTTGATATCATATCTTAAGCATCACGCGTGAATTCTTCTGTACCTGTTTTTTATGTGCCCCGTGTCCCCAACCAATCACAGCCCCTGATTTCCGCCTTTTGCAGTTAAATTCCTCAATTGTCCGGAGACTTAAATTTAAAAAAATGGAAATGGGGAGATTTGATTCGTGGTCACATGCAGGTATAGGGGTATTGGGCACAGAAGAATTGTCCTCTAAGCATCGTAGCACGCACTAGTATATTGATAATTGGATGTATGATATGTTATGACTTCTTTACCTCACGTGCGTAATCACACTCAAGTTAGGAAGATATGTTAAGTACTTTCTATTGTGGTATGGATATGCAGTTTCCGTTTCATTATTTAGTTCTTTTGAGCGTTATTGATTTGTAAATGCAAATTAACTTAGTATTGTTAAAACTCAATAATATACAATAATTTCGAGAATGAAAATTTTTTAAGAAGGGGAGGATGTAACAACCAAAAATTTCATCACTTTGAAATTATAAAAAATCAATGACTTATCATGTAAAATAGAGAAATTTTGTTTTCTAGTAACATTTATGATCGAGAATACTTATTTATTTCAGAAATAAAGATTTCAGACTGTTGTGTAAATCGTCAAAATTAACACTTTGACAAAATTAAGTAATTATGATTTAAATGATAGTTAAAATATGAAATTATTAATTGGAATTATTTTAAAATGATAAACTAAAAGTAATAACGGGTTTGTTGACGTGGGGAATTAACGTGAATTCAGCACACGCCAACTCGCGAGTGTATGTAGTAAAGAGGGAGAACACAACTTTTTATAATGGTTCGGCACTAATGCCTACATCCACTTCAGAGTAATCATTCATCATATACTTGACGATTGTAAAGTTTGTACAAATTCAGACAATTTCAATGTACAAAGTTGTATGATAGAACAACAAATGGTTTGCTAATTCCAAACTTTGTTCGAAAAGTCCTTCTTCTTTGTTGAGTGAAAAGAGTGTTGACTTGGTGAACAATGTCAGGGAAATCCAAAAATGTCTAAAAGTAGTGTAAAGGTCTTTTTAATTGTTCAAAAGTTGATGGAAAACATGTATGCAACGTTTTAGTGGTTCATACTATGTCCAATAGCCATAGGGAAGAAGATGGAAGCCAATAATGGTGCTTGAGAGCTCCAAGAAGTCCAAAATGCTAAGAGAATCCAACCCCTTTGAGTGCCAAGCTTGGAGGTATTTATAGGTAGTGGGTTAGGTGGGAGTAGGTGAGTTTTGGGGACAATACAGCATAATTTTGCATCCCGGAGCAGCATCATCCGAAAATTCGCATCCCGTCCTCACGTTTTAGGAAATTTCGCATCCTAAGGGATGCGAGCATGCACATTCACATCCAAGGGATGCGAATTTTCTCATCTCTAAAGGATGCGAACTGTGGCGAGATGGTAGGATGCACTGGATGCGAGGCAATGAAGGGATGTGATCACCTGGATGTAAGGCGGAGGAATGCAATCACTTGGATGCAGAGCGGAGGGATTCGATCATCTGGATGCAAAGAGGTGAGTGATGCGAAGCTATGTGTCATATCCCCCTAAGGGATATGAAATCGCATCTTTGGAGGGATACGATTTCGTATCCCTAGGGATGCAAAACGCGTGTTTCATATCCCGTGAGGGATGCAAAGTATGCGATTTTGCATCCCAGGGGATGCGATAATCCTAGGATGTGCATGTCAAAATTTCAGCTTGCCATGTTGAGTTGCGTGAGCAGTTTTGAGCGATCGACGCATGTTCACGAAAACGGGCGTAACTTTCAAACTATAAGGCCGTTTGGGCCAAGCAAAACTTGTACCTGAAGCTAACTCAGAAGGCTATAAGAGTAATCATGCAAGGCACCGTAATCCATGTTTTCAGGCACAAAAGAGGTCATCTAAAGGGGTTTTGAGACATTTTTATGTTTACCTCGCGAATTTGACCGAATTGCTTTGTGTTAGCTGATGATGTTATTGACATGTGACAGCTTCGACCAAAAAGCGTGTTAACAGGGTTGATAAGCAAAGTTATAATTGATTTGCAAAATACCAAAATTCGACTGCATTTGTCAATTTTACCGACACTATAATATTTGGTTATTTATATTTTGTGTGTATATATATTTTAAAGGTATATAGGCATATTTTAATTAATAAGAAAAAAAATTTGTTTTTTGAAATTTGTTTACATTAAAGGGACCGTTAAATATAAAACGTTAAAATATGACCGTGAAACATTTTGTTAAAATGTTTTAACAAAAAAAAGTTGTGTAAACCTTTTGCAACATATATAATAACATATGAAATAGATAACATATGTTATACTCTCATTCGAATTAATGATAAAATGTTTATTTTGTTAATAAGCAGCTTTACCTTAAGCCAATGCACGATTTTACATTAAACAAAATTAACGAAACCTTCATTATAACTTTCACAACTTTCCATAAGACGTGACATGATTTCATGGAAAATAAGCAACATTAAACAACATCAGTATACATCTCTCTAATCACCATTAATTGTTGTATATGATGTAGTTGTATACACAATTATATGATTTTTGTTTGATGATAACAACCAAATAAATATTATTTTAAATATGTTTGTTACTGTACTGTTCTATATATACATCATAGACTGGAATATAATATTTATATTTAAATAGAATACGACTGTACAGACATTCATATATTCATACAGTATTTTATTTAAATTAAATATTATATTTCAATCTTTCAAACAGTACAACTATTTATAACTCCACTATTTACAATTCACTTGAATATGTTTGAATATTTCTGACATGACACATCACACATGAAATTGTAATATTAAAGGAATTCAAATTAAAATAGACAGATTGAATTAAACACAATAAAATAATATTTTATTTCAATCAAATCTGTTTATTACAAATGACAGTACAATTTCATTCATGTCTGCGATTGATTTCATACACACAGATTCCTCATACATCACTCATCACTCAGTACATTTACATATACACACACTGACACTCTGTCTTCAATCTTCTGTTTTCACAGCATTCTTACGTCAGTCCGGTTATCTCCATACCTGTCACATACAGAAGAACACACACAGTAGACTGCAACAAAATTAAAATTAAATAAAATTAAATAAAACCAAATAAAAAATTATTTTTAAATTTTATTTGCCTCAGAATCACGGTGTGTTTCTCATCATTTTTCTAGACTTGGTCTGATATGCAGGGACAGAAAAACTCGTCTGGATGGCAGCATATACACACGTGTATATATATATATACACGTGTGCACTGCCTCGCCAATCGAGTGTGCAACTGATGAGTAGCCACGTGGTACTTCTCAACTCAGTGCAAATCAGTGTGCAAATGGTCGAGCCAAAAGTGCAAATAAAAATAAAAAGCCAAAAATGGTTGAAACAGGTCACAAGTGAATTCATGAATAAATATAACCAACAACAAGTTTTAGAACAAAGCAAGTGTATATGGTGGTGCGTGGATAAGCAATTTAGCATGGCAGTACACACATACAAACATATGAATATGGTCGAGAGCGTGAACAACTCAATGAAACATGAAATCAAAGCAGCTACATGGTCGAGCAACACAAATATGGTGCAACAAGGACGCTGAACCCAAATCTCAAGTTGACACATGCATGGGAGCGACAAAATTTCAAAAATAAAGTAACAGGAAGCATGCAAATAACAAAATGGTTCAAAATAGGGAGTATAGCAACAAGTTACATGATCAAAATCAAGTAACACAACAAGCTCAAGTATAAATAGCAGGATAAGTGAAGTAGTTACAACAAGACCCAGAATTTCAAAGTACTGTATCGTGGATAGTGGAGATGGAGCAATATAAAACATGGCGTGCATAAATATTTCATGAACAAATTCTAAACAGAGGGTGCACCATTCAATTATAAGTGCACCAACATCGAAATGGACCAACTAATTACAAAAGACATTTCAGTTTTAAAGGAAGAAGATACAACAAGTAAAAGTGAAATGAATTAGGATCATGGAGATACAAAAATGGCATGAACGATTCAAAACAATGCAGTTTTTTTTTAAAACACACAACAAAAGTGAAAGGATCAACTGTAGTATCAGTTCTATCAATGAAACATGCAGACAATTAAAGCGGTTCACATATACACGAAACAGATCAACGCTGGTGCATGGTGAGACAAGTGCAATACTGCATGGCTCAATAATGCAAGTAAAGTCAACATAGAATTCACAAGTAAAGTTCAAAAGAGATGTGTTTACTACATGATCAATTAACATGTGACATTGGAAAATGAAAAGGTGGAGTATCAATGGTGCATATACAACCACGTTTACATATACACTGTTTAGTTTGTGTATTAATGTGAACAAGGGTCAAATGAAGTGTCGAGCTCAATATTTGCATACAAAACAAGTCAAGGTGGAAAGTCAGTTCAACATTTTTATATACATGAATATAGTACACAGGAATGATGAGACAAGGGTGAACATGCACTTAGAAATGTATGGAGCATGAAATGGCAGAGTGTGTGTGCATTCAGCATGTTCATTTCAGCTACGAAACATTCGAGAAGAACAACAAGCAATTTGGCAACTGCAAAGAATCCAGCAAGTATGAAGGAGCTATATCAAATGCATCAAGTACAAAGAACATTATGGAATATAAAATATTTGTTTATATCAGATTTTAAAAAAAAGGAGCAGTATTGAAAATGCAAGGCAGCATCTATTCGTACCAGTTTCTCTTATGGATAAATTCAAACCCAAATTTCAAGAAGTCATAATTTAAATTCTGGGAGTATATATGAAATATATAAGGAAGATTTTAATTCCAAAATTCTCGCAAAGTTCCAGAAATCAAGGGATTAATTCAAAGCAGGAAATTCAAGTTTAAAATATATAGGTTAATCACAACTACTCCACAAAGTTTTATTTTTTCAAACTTAATCAAATTCCAGAAATCGAAGAAATATCCAGAAGCAATTCTAGAAACCATGAAGATTTCAAGCCCAAAATATACGCAATATCAGACCAGATCTAATACGAAATCAAAGCACAAATTTAGGATATTTAATCCTATAAATACACCTATTTCATCATTAGCTATTACCATCAAAATCCAACAAAAACAATTCGAAGAATTCAAGAGAAAATCACTCACAATTTTTAGGGTTTCGATCATCAGAGGGCAATCCCAATTCGATCAAGCAAAGCCATCAAAGCACTAAAAGAAACCAACAATTCAAGGAATCGCAGAATCAATTTCATCATCGAATCGATTTGGATTTGGGAGAATTCCAAAAACCCTAGCAGTCTGCCATTGCCATATTTTTTTCCAGAAGCTAGAAGAAAACCCTAGGCCGACATTTTTATTTCCAACTAAACAAAGAGATCGGGCCAAAAGTAAAATGAGTGAACCAAGACAAAGTGACCGGTCAAGTTAACCAAGGACAAGGATTTTATTAGGGTTTTTAATTTTCTAAGGGGTTTTTATTTTTTATTTTTTATTTGTTTTTTTAGTTTTCAATTTGTAATCAAATCTGCAGTTTTCTAGTTTGTCTTTAAAACTAGGAGACGAATTACGGGATTTGTAATTCGGGGAAATCTAGTTTCGGGGATAGAAACCAGTACAGGGTTTTGAGTGTAGGGTTAAGAACAGTTGGGAGCGAGTGTCGCGAGTATACAGGGGATTGTAAGCATAGAGATTGTTTAAACTCCTAGTAGAAATCTTGGGGAATGTAGCAGTAGGCAGGGTTTTGCCGAAGCTGGGTATATCTGTGTGTTATTTATTTTCCGCATTTATTCTGATTATTATCTGTGCTGTTATTATTTAATTACTCAGCTAAAATCTGCGATTAACCCTATTCACCCCCCTCTAGGGTTAATTTAGATCCCACAAGTGGTATTAGAGCAGGTATTTTTTATTTTAAAATAACTCTAGAGTCATGGATTTCCATAACGGTGAGTTTTCTAGTTGTCAATCTAACTAGAAATTTTCTAGTATAACCCCAACTATTTTTGATGGAACGGATTTTTTAAATTAGAAATTAAAAATGGAATTTTATTTAAAATCTGTTAATACTAGATGTTGGGATATTATTAAAAATGGGTCTGATATGGTAGATAAGAATGATATTATAATTAACTCTCATGCTACTCACATTTTATATTCTTATATTAACGATGATCAGTATAACCATATCTCTCATTGTTTAACTGCACAGGAAATCTGGAAAACTCTCGACATGTTGTATGGAAGAAAAGACAAAAATAGCTCAAAACTCCTGAATGCTAACTTAGTTTCAGAAATATGTTTGACAAGATTTACAGAAGATGGATCAGATGATGACAGTGATGAAGACTCAACAGATGACGACCATAGTGAATTTCCTTTTAAAAAGTCAATTTTTCTTTGTGACAAATTACTTAAAACTGTTGAGAATCTCAAACTAACAAATAAAAATTTAAAATCTGAAAATGTTGAGTTAAGCAATAAAAATCATGATTTGGAATTAAAACTTGAAAACGTTAAAAAGATTGAAAACTCGAATTGCAAAAAATGTTTAGATTTGGAAAATGATTTAGTTCGTCTTAATGAAAAATTTCAAAAGCTTGAAAAAGGAATTGTGTTTCTAAAAATAAACGAGATTGAACTAAAAACAAAAAATGATTTTTTGCAAAAAGAGTTGTATAAGTTTAAGAAGGCTAAAAATTCCAAATATGAAATTTTAGAGAAAGAGAGTTTATTGAAAACTGAATCGATTTTGAATGAGCTTGAAATTGAAACCGAGAAAATAAAAAATATCAAGTGTAATAATTGTACGACTTTTCAAAAAGAATTATTTGAAATAAAAGAAAATTTCAAAGCCCTTGAAAAAGAAAATGTGATTTTGAAAAATAACGAATTTGAAATTACTCGTATAAATCACGATTTTGAAAAAGAAATTGAAAATTTCAAGTATTTTGAAAAACTTGAAATTGAAAAGCGTAAACAATTTGAAAGAGAGATTTTTGAGTCTAATGCTAAAATTAAAATGCTTGAAAATGAAAATATGGTTTTGAAACAAAATGATTCTGAAAAGAGAAAAATCGCTATAAATCGTTGTTCGAATATAATAAAAGAAAATAGCGTTCTTAAATCTAAAATTCATTGACTTGAATCAATATTGGTTAAGTTTTCTAAAGGTGAAAAATCGTTGAATATGTTGTTAAAAAACCAATTTTTTGTTAAGAGTAAGAAAGGACTCAGTTTTGAAAATTCTGATCAAATTAAAAAGCGAGATTTTAATGATTTTAAAAATCCTTCAAACCGCTTTGAAAAAATTGATCTTTTTGAAAAGCTAAATTTTAATGATTTTGAAAATTCTACAAATATATTTGAAAAAGGTCAAATTGGAATTTTGAATTCTAATAATTTCAGAAGGTTTTCGAATCATAAACAAAATTCGTTTAAAAACAATTCAGTTAAACGTGTTTGGATCCCAAAAGATAATAAAATGAATTTGATTAAAATTAAGCGAATTTGGGGAAGGGTACTTTAGTGGATACTAATGGATTGCTATATAAACGGGTTTGGGTGCCAAAACGTGTAAACGAAGATAAGAGTGGTAAAACAATTTTTGTTAAACCACTCGATCCTATAAACATTTAGGTACCGGTGATAGGCTAAGGAACAATTGTGTTTAAAAGATAAAAATTCAAATTGTTCCATTTTAATGAAATGTTTGAAGTTTCTTAGCCATGGATTCAGAGTTGGAGATTCATTGGATCACATCGATTATGGTAAGTCAGGTATGATCTCTAAACTCATATTTTTTTCCTTCCTAGTTTATTTTCCTTTTCTAGTTTTTATTGCTTTTATTTTCTTTATTTTTTACTTGGCTGATTTTGAAATTAATCGTTATTGATTGTTGAAATTCTTAGACTGTAAATTTTTTCTCTCAAGTGATTTCAAATAATTATCTTCAGATTTGATTGTTGAATGTTTCTTGTGTTTTTCTAAAAATTCTCTGAGAATGTCACATGTGATTCTTGCTTTAAAAATGATCTTGTGCTGCTCTAATAAGGAAATTGATTTGATTTGGTGATTGGACGATGAATCGAAAAAATCAGTAATTAAATATCTTTAAATTCCATAGACAATTTGAATTAAATATATAAGTTGTTTTAAAATTGTCTAGGAACAATCAGCATTAGAAATATTAGATAATTTCATATTCTACTGATTGATTTTTGGAAACTGATTTTCAAACTTGCATTGATATTTTCAAAAACTCCTCTTGAAATTGATATTTTCAATTTTAAAATTATTTTTGATTATTTATTCAAAAAATTGAAATTATTGATTGATTTGAACCATTTTGTGACTCATTAAAATTATTAATAGATTCATGAATTTGTGATGAGTTGTGACTATGGTATAATCCATAACTAGAGGAGATGTTATTTTACAGCTCATGATGATTGGACAGATTTGATAATATCTTTGAATTAGAGCTTATTTCACGACCATCTTCTATATCTACCATATTCTGTCATTCATCATGGTTTTATTTAATTTGGGGAGTTCTAATTACTTTGGGAATTAAAAATAAAATAAAAATAATTAAATAAATAATTTATCCTTGGTATTCACTCCCATTTAAAAGTCCTCGCGGTTATGCGTGGGTGAATTTCCTTAATTTCTATGTGCTTCCATTCCCACTTAAAAGACCTTTAGGTTGTGCATGGATGGAACTCATTAGAGAGGATAAAGTTAAGTTACTACTAACCCCATTTAAAAGACCTTTGGGCTATGCGTGGTTAGGAAGTGCTTAACCCATTTTTGAGAATATTTAAAATCTTCAAAAGTCGTATTCAAATATTCAATTTTTATTGAACTCTCCTCATTCTATAAATACATCGTAAACCCATTCATTCCGAAAGTGAAATTTGCTTCTGATTTAAAGATTATTTATTACAATTTTTGTTTGATTAAATGGGATTTGCGATATATTTTCTTTCTCTGAATTTGAATTTATATTTATGGTCTAAATTTATTACTATTTAGATCTCTATTATCCTTTTGATGATAACAAAAGGGGGAGAATGGTCGAGATTTTAATTGATTAGTATTTAATTCAAAATATTTTAAAGTTGGAAATTAAATATCTAGAGGGAGAATGGTCAATTGGATTTCATCATTCATATTTTTCCACATATATAGGGGGAGTTCAGTTGTAGGGGGAGCTAATAAATAGGGGGAGATCAATATTCACTGTCAAACACATTTATTGTGCTCAAAATCTTTTATTTGTTTGTCATCATCAAAAGGGGGAGATTGTTGTATATGACGTAGTTGTATACACAATTATACGATTTTTATTTGATGATAACAACCAAATAAATATTATTTTAAATGTGTTTGTTACTATACTGTTCTATATATACATCATAGATAGGAATATAATATTTATATTTAAATAGAATACAATTGTACAGACATTCATATATTCATGCAGTATTTTATTTAAATTAAATATTATATTTCAATCTTTCAAACAGTACAACTATTTATATCTCCACTATTTACAATTCACTTGAATATGTTTGAATATTTCTGACATGACACATCACACATGAAATTGTAATATTAAAGGAATTCAAATTAAAATAGACAGGTTGAATTAAAAAAAATAAAATAGTATTTTATTTCAATCAAATCTTTTTATTACAAATAACAGTACAATTTCATTCATGTCTATAATTGATTTCATACACACAGATTCCTCATACATCACTCATCACTTAGTACATTTACATATACACACACTGACACTCTGTCTTCAATCTTCTGTCTTCACAACATTCTTATGTCAGTCCGGTTATCTTCATACCTGTCACATACAGAATAACACACACAGTAGACTGCAACAAAAATAAAATTAAATAAAAAAATTATTTTTAAATTTTATTTCCCTCAGAATCACGGTGTGTTTCTCATCATTTTTCTAGACTTTGTCTAATATGCAGGGACAGAAAAACTCGTCTAGATGGCTGCATATACACACGTTTATATATACATATATATATATATATATATATATATACACACACACGTGTGCACTGCCTCGCCAATCTAGCATGCAACTGAGGAGTAGCCACGTGGACCTCTTCAACTCAGTGCAAATCAGTGTGCAAATGGTCATGCCAAAAGTGAAAATAAAAATAAAAAGCCAAAAATGGTCGAAACAGGTCACAAGTGAATTCATGAATAAATATAACCAACAACAAGTTTCAAAACAAAGCAAGTGTATATGGTGGTGCGTGGATAAGCAATTTAGCATGGCAGTACACACATACAAACATATGAATATGGCCGAGACCATGAACAACTCAATGCAACATGAAATCAAAGCAGCTAAATGGTCGAGCAACACAAATATGGTGCAACAAGGATGCTGAACCGAAATCTCAAGTTGACACATGCATGGAGCGAAAAAATTGCAAAAATAAAGTAACAAGAAGCATGCAAATAACAAAATGGTTCAAAATAGGGAGTATAACAACAAGTTATATGATCAAAACCAAGTAACACAACAAGCTCAAGTATAAATAGCAGGATAAATGAAGTAGTTATAACAAGACCCAGAATTTCAAAGTATTGTATCGAGGACAGTGGAGATAGAGCAATATAAAACATGGCGTGTATAAATATTTCATGAACATATTCTAAATAGAGGGTGCACCATTCAATTATAAGTGCACCAGCATCGAAATGGACCAACTAATTACAAAAGACATTTCAGTTTTAAAGGAAGAAGATACAAGTAAAAGTGAAATGAATCGGGATCATGGAGATACAAATATGGCATAAACGATTCAAAACAATGCAGTTTTTTTTTAAAACACACAGCAAAAGTGAAAGGATCAACTGTAGTATTAGTTCTATCAGTGAAATATGCAGACAATTAAAGTAGATCACATATACACGAAACAGATCAACACAGGTGCATGGTGAGACAAGTGCAATACTGCATTGCTCAATAATGCAAGTAAAGTCAACATAGCATTCACAAGTAAAGTTCAAAAGAGATGTGTTTACTGCATGATCAATTAACATGTGACATTGGAAAATGAAAAGGTGGAGTATCAATGGTGCATATACAACCACGTTTACATATACACTGTTTAGTTTGTGTACTAATATGAACAAGGGTCAAATGAAGTGTCGAGCTCAATATTAGCATACAAAACAAGTCAAGGTGGAAAGTCAGTTCAGCATTTTTATACATGAATATAGTACACAGGAACGATGAAACAACAGTGAACATGCACTCAGAAATGTATGGAGCATGAAGCAGTAGTGTGTGTGCATTCAGCATGTTCATTTCAACTATGAAACATTCAAGAAGAACAACAAGTAATTTGGCAACTGCAAAGAATCCAGCAAGTATGAAGGAGCAATATCAAATGCATCAAGTACAAAGAAGAGTATGGAAAATAAAATATTTGTTTATATCTGTTTTTTTAAAAAAATGAGCAGTATTGAAAATGCAAGGCAACATCTATTCGTACCAGTTTCTCTTATGGATAAATTCAAACACAAATTTCAAGAAGTCAGAATTTAAATTTTGGGAGTATATACGAAATATATAAGGAAGATTTAAATTCAAAAATTCTCGCAAAGTTCCAGAAATCAAGGGATTAATTCAAAGCAGGAAATTCAAGTTTAAAATATACAGGTTAAACGCAAGTTACTCCAAAAAGTTTGAATTTTTCAAACTTAATCAAATTCCAGAAATCAAAGAAATATCCAGAAGCAATTCTAGAAACCACGAAGATTTCAAGCCCAAAATATACGCAATATCAGACCAGATCTAATACGAAATCAAAGCACAAATTTAGGATTTTTAATCCTATAAATACACCTATTTCACCATCAGCTATTACCATCGAAATCCAACAAAAACAATTCGAAGAATTCAAGAGAAAATCACTCACAATTTTTAGGGTTTCGATCGTCAGAGGGCAATCCCAATTCGATCAAGCAAAGCCATCAAAGCACTGAAAGAATCCAACAATTCAAGGCATCGCAGAATCAATTTCATCATCGAATCGATTTGGATTTGGGAGAATTCCAAAAACCCTAGCAGACCGCCATCGCCATATTTGTTTCAAGAAGCTAGAAGAAAACCCTAGGCCGCCATTTTTATTTCCAACTAAACAAAGAGATCGGGCCAAAAGTAAAATGAGTGAACCAAGACAAAGTGACCGGTCAAGTTAACCAAGGACAAGGATTTTATCAGGGTTTTTAATTTTCTAAGTTTTTTTTTAAATTTATTTGTTTGTTTTAGTTTTCAATTTGTAATCAAATCTGTAGTTTTCTAGTTTGTCTTTAAAACTAGGAGACGAATTACGGGATTTATAATTCGGGGAAATCTGGTTTCAGGGATAGAAACCAGTGCAGGGTTTTGAGTATACGGTTAAGAACAGTTGGGAGCGAGTGTCGCGAGTTTATAGGGGATTGTAAGCGTAGAGATTGTTTTAACTCCTAGTAAAAACCTTGGGGAATGCAGCAGTAGGCACGGTTTTGCCGAAGCTGGGTATATCTGTGTGTTATTTATTTTCCGCATTTATTCTGATTATTATATGTGCTGTTATTATTTAATTACTTAGCTAAAATCTGCGATTAACCCTATTCACCCCTCCCTCTAGGGTTAAATTAGATCCTAATTAATGATGTACCAAAAATCTTTGCATGGAAAAGAAGCATTTTTATGCCATAATTACAAAATTTTCATCATAAATCACTTCCGAAGAAGCTAATATCACTTCTAAGTGTACACTGGTACTAGGGTAATAAACGTAATCAGCCACTTCAATTTGCAATTATTAGTACCCTACCATTTCCACCATTTCATTTCACAAAATCATAACACTTCTTCCTAAGCGCCATCACCAATGTCACAACCACCTCTTCTACTTCAAAACCCTTGGCCAGCACCTACACCACCACCCTTCACCTCCTCCACTCCTTCCTTCCTATTTAGCTCACGACATATCTCCACCACCTCAACCTAAGCCACCCTCACTACCACTCTCGGCCAACACCATCGGCTGAGTCTCTTACACCCCAACACTACAACCCGATCCATACACACCTTCCCCCTCTCGTCCTACACCATATCCACACACCCTTATACTCCATGCCTACCCCCTGCCCTCCTCCTAACTCATGGCTTACTCGCCTACACCTTCCTACACCCAAGACCGAACCCTCCTCTAACAAAAAAAGTTTGTAAAGAAAAGTAAGAAGAAAAGAAGAAAGACAGAAAAAGAAGAAGAAAAGGAAACAAAAGAAAAACTGTGAGAAATTCCGAGAGAGCGTGCTATCAAAAAGATTAACGCAGTGGAAAATGATGGTGAGAAAAACAACTTATAGTTTTTGGAATTTATAGAAAATAATGAAAACAAATCTAATTGTTTTATAAAACCAAAGTCAAAATATAATCACCCTTATGACAATTAATTTTGCCACTCATATGTTGATTGTTAATGCTCAAATGTGTATGTTGGTTATGGGGAACTGGATTGATGTTTGGTAGTTTGAATGACTCGAAATTTGAATGATCATAAGTGAAAATCAATATTGGTCATTTGCTCATATAAACAAATTATACCCTGATTTAGTATGCTCACTTGTAGTGTATGTTGAATTATATATGATTTGATACGAATGTTATGAATATTGATGTTGTCATGATCATATACAATTTTGAGTAATTATACAAGTATAATATGAAATGTCCTGTTTGAAAAGTTAGTTAAGACCAAGCAAAAATGGATAAAAATGTAATTTTGGTATTTTAACATAAAAGTTAGCAAATTTGAAATTGAAAAATATATAGGTTTCAATGAGGAAAACAAATTTGAAATCGGTGTTTAAATGGATAGTAAAAAAAGGACCAAATTTTATAATGAATAGTAAAATCAATCTGAAATGCACATTGAATTTGATTTAGCTATATAAATGAATTATAAAACGTGATCTGAAAATACTAATAGTCTTACTTTATTTTTGGTTTGACTATAGAAGACATTGAGATTCAAAAAGCTAATATTTGAAAAATATTAATTTAATAAAAATATATATTAGTATAATATGAAAAAAGTGAAAAATCTATTTCTAATGTTTAGAAAGTGAAATTTTTTGTTTTAAAGAGATTTATAATTTTATTATATGTATTTATAATCAATTTGAAAATTTTATCTCAAATATTGAAAATTGAGTTAAAACTAGGCACGTCGCCGAGTGGTAGTTTCACGATTGTCGCCGAAAAGTTCAAACTAATGTATAGAATGAATTATAGCTCGGATTCCTTCGTAACATGAAACAACCAGACTATTATAATATAGTTTATAAATGAAGAAAAAAATCAAGATTTCATCTTGCAGATTTTGAGTCGGGTCCAAATCATTTTTCTATAAAAATCGCGCTTGTGCAGTAAAATGATCAAAAAGGAAAACCTTCATAAACAGATATTTTTAATGTAGAAAAAATATAAAATAAATTTATTAATCATTTAAAATGATCTAAAATAGATTCGAATTTGAAAATATGAATTTTCAATTATTAAAAGATGTTTAATTTTAGTAAGTCATATTAGCACTTTCGGTAGCTGTTGACCTGCTTTTTAGTCAAAGCTGTCACACATGAAATCTCTGGTTAACAATACGCATAAGTATGGGGAATATCGTCAGATGACAGGAAGCGATTTGGTTGAAGTCGCATCACAGACAAAGAATGGTCCGAAACTCCTATCAGACGATCTCTTTTGGGCCCGAAATTAGCAATTACAGAGCTAAGCTCGGTAACTTTTGTAGCTCTCTGAATCAGCTTCGAATCGAGCTTTCGTTTGGCTAAAACGGACTTACGGTTTGAAAGTTACGCCCGTTTCCGTGAACGCATGCAGAACCGGGAACGTGGAATATGGAATTGGCATAACCCATTGGGATCAGATATAAGGTTCGGATCGGGTGAGAGGACCCAATGGCATAACTTTGCAAAAGGAAATTTAGTACTCCCCGAATTGGATCGGAGCACAGAAGACCCGACCCACTTGAAGTATTTTACACTGAAGTGCTTCCAGTCTTCGGATCGGAGACATCAACTCGGTTCAGATCGGACCCGAACCGAACCGCCTCGACCTGCTTCTGCTCACGAGTTTGACCTGTTCTTGAGGAGTAACCGCCTCCAACAAACGCGGATCTGATTACACTTGGCAGAGCACGATCTGGAGAGGTTTTCTCCACTTTCTCCACTACATTCCGAGATGAAAGGGATGCGCGCCACGTGGCATCCGAACCGAACCCAGAAATCACCTATAAATACACCGCTTGGAGGAGAATTAAGGGATCTTTTTTGCCACTCTCTTACCCGGTTTCCACCATTGCAACCGCAAAGACTTTGCGAACACATCAAAGCCGAATTACACATTATAACACGAGGATTTCATGTATAATCTCCACTTTTCGCACGTCTTTTCATTGTAAACATGAGGATTTCGTGTATAAACCGCAAACCAATAGAATTGTACTTATAACTTCTTAGGATTTAAGAAGAGATAAAGTGGATGTAGGCTTGGTTTGAGCCAAAACACTATAAAATATTGTGTGTCTCCTCTTATTTTACTGCTTTTCTGCTTTGATCTGTGATTGTGAGGTTTTCGTATTGGATTTGGGTGTTAGGCACATATTTCGGGGTAACAATAGCACTTTTAAAACGCTACGAATACTATAGTTTTTTAAATGAGATGTTAAACTTAACTATTCTTTCTTAAATCAACCGTGAATGTTTTAACTACTCATATAATTATTATAAAGATGATTTAGAAGATTTATAATTTATTTCATAGTTGTATTAATCATTAATATAGTATGCGGAAACGACTAGCACATCAGGTACCATTTGTGAGGGTTAATTTATTGATCGAGGAATGGAACCGATTGAAGGGAAAGAACAGATGCTCTATAAATTATGTAGACAAAATAAGAGTTTAGAATCAATCAAATAGCTTGACCACCTTAGGGTGACAGAACATAGTATCTAGGCTTAGGTATGGAAAACCGGTTTTTGTCTCTCCCTGGCTATACGAACTGGCCCGACCGAGGGAATTATGAATTTGATTTATTCGGATCCAAAAAAATCTAAAAATTAAACTCAGAATAATTTCTGAATAAAGAAATGAATTTCTTAAAGGAAAATTTATCAATATGGATTTAATTTAGATTTACAAGATACGTAAAGGGAAATTTCTTCTAAGTAAGAAAAGAAAGGCTATTTAAAATATGGTAATGATCTATATTCTTTTATTTTAATCGAAATTAGATTTGAAGGATCCAGAATTAGATTTGGATGATTCCTATCCAAAAACCACTTCGAACCATTTGCATGCAAAGTAACCCTATTGCAAGTTTAAAGGAAGATTTAGGATGATTATAGTAGGGAATTACTTGTAGATTGGTTGTGGGTTTTAAGATCCTGATTCGGATTCAGGTAGCAGTAGTTCTCCATTATAAATTATCCAATGCAAGATCGGTTCGCTATAGATCTTTATTGGGTGCGGTATGAATGCGCCTTCGGTTTCGTTCAATACCAAAATGAACTTGTATAGACGATAGTCTGACGATTGCATTTCTAGACCTCATGCTTTAACTTTTAACAATTGTACATCAAGTGGCGAAGAAGACACCTTCTCTTAGCCTAACATTATTCCCTGAGATGTATGAGCTTAAGGGGTTGTATACTTTACAACATAGTAGGCATCAGTTAAATAGCATATGGCAATGTGACCAATCAAAGAAAATGAAGATGATATGAAAAGGTTAAATCATTACCTCTATTGAGCCTTACTCACTGAAAAGACCAAAACAGGATTGATGCAACAAGGCTATTCCGGTCGCGTATGGTAAAAGTGTATTATCATTTCCTTATAGATAAATTACTATGGTATGAAGCCATGGTATATTTTGAATGTGGTGTATGGATAACAGCATGCTCAATTAAAGGTCAATTATGACTGAGAAATGAGGTATTCGGTACCATTTAAGCGTAGGTCACAGAGGTCGGTAGGCCTTGTGTTGGCAGAGAATCTATGGATGTATCGGATTCTCGAGGCATCTTCATAGAGGTGTACCCAATCGAGGAAAAGGAAAATCGTTAGCCTAGTCATTTGTATGGAAATCCATTCTCCAATAAGAACCACGTTTTAGATTATATGGCATACTAACCCCAGAATTTAATATGATAACAATTTTAGGTATTAAAATATTTATATTTTAAATGATTTCAAAGATTAGACATTAGTAATAACACCGAATGTTTATTTGAAAACCTTTTAGTTATCATAAGGGAAAAACCTGTCTTTATTTATTTGTTGATGTGTTCTCCTGAGATACTCTTTCTTTTAAAAGAAATTTCATTTACCCTCAAAACTGAAATATATATGACACTTTCATTTATCATCGAGATTTTTCTCATGTTGGTTTATCCAAGCCTGATCCGGGTGTTTTTAATACTCAGGTTAGATCTGAGTTGTTTCTAGACTATTTGAAGTTAGTCGTAGTTTCCAAGAGGAGAGTTGTAGATCTTCATCAGACATTAGACACATTCTATTATCCGCTGTGCATATATGTTGTATTGATTTATGTTGTTTTATCAACAATTTTAAGGGCAGGTTTTATAGATGTCAAAGTTGAATCTAGTTTAGACTCTGATATGTATATTTAAAAGTTTTTCCACTGCAAAAACATGTTTAATATTGTATACTATCCCACCGTTGTAAGGTTCTGTTTTCTTATACTATCCTAATAATTTAAAGATTTGTGCAATTTTGATCGGAAAGTGGTTGATATTATCGGTATAAAGCATATAAATTTTTGGGTCGCCACACAAACCTTAATGAGCTAGGAGTTAAGCGTATGCCTTTACCACTGAACTAAGCAAGCTTTTGGAAATTGTATTGATTTAGTCAACTGAAATTCATGACTGATCAACTGAAACTATACATGCACTCATTTATACATAACTTAGTCGACTAAGTTCATATACTCGAATTCTACGCATTATTTTACTTTCTTACCTTTACACACATTGTGTGTGTGTGTGTATATATGCATATACACATACACTTGAAGAGAAGATTATACATAGGTTGTACTGTCGGTGAAAAATCTGTGTTATTAAGAACACAAATAGACAAAATTATCTCTTACAGTTTTTTGAAGTCATGTTCGTCTACTCGGGCAAGTCTAAAATCTTGTTCATCTGCTCGGGTACATTTGAATTCATCTTAGTTTGTCGAGGCATGAAGTTCATGTTCGTCTGCTCAGGTCAGGTGTTGTATACATGTTCCTCTGGGTTAAGTGAGGGTTTGTTGTTAGTATATATTCCAGAAGAAGTCTAGGACTGAATGTAGGGCATCGCTGCGAACCAGTATAAAAATATCTAGTGTGATTTTTCTTTACTACTTTTATATTTTCTGCTTCTGTTTATTTATATTGCTACTGCTGTGGTTACTGCACTTCAAATTCTACATATATTTTGACCATCATCTATCCAATTCATAGAGACTATTCATTTTTCATCGCACTTGGACTTTTAATTATTATCGGAGTAAGTGATTTTATTGATCATCACAACATCATAGAATAATGGCTTTAAAGAGATTTGATCGAAATAAAGCAAGCAAAAAGTCGGGTACATATAATGCTACAACAAGCAAGGACTACAAAAATGTACTTTCCAATTTACAAAATTTAGTACAAAATAATGATGAACTAGTTAGTACAAGCAAGAAGACTTCCAAATTTATCACTATTTTAGCAAAGATGAAATGTGCTGAACTTGAGAATGAACAATTGAGAAAGGAAAAAACAGGTTTAGAAAATCAAAGTGATATTTTACAAAATAATTTTATGATTCTTAAAGATTTTATAGATAAACAATATACTATATTTGAAAAAGAAAAAGAAAAATTTTGAAAGAAATTTGTGATTTAAAAGAACAAAGTAATATATTACAATCAACTTTAGATAATTCAGAATCTCGAATTTATTATTTGGAAAGTGAGGACGGTATGTTAAAGAAGGAAAATTATGAATTAAATAAGGAAATTCATGATTTGAAAAATAATAATATTTCTTTTGAAAATGTCAATTGCGACTCTGAAATCAAATTTGAGAAATGACAAGTGAACTCGTGAAATTTAATAAAGGTAAAAATGGTTTAAATGTGATTTTATCTAGTTCTAGACGTTTACATGATAAAAGTGGTTCAGGATGTAATAAAACAGATTATAGAAATAATACTAAACATTCTTTTGTATATAATAAAAATGTTAGTGCTAGTACTAAATTTTGAATAAATTATTGATGTTAATTTTATAAAAATTCAAGTGCTTCTTTAAGTAAATGTTTATAATATTTCTACAAGTATAAATAATTGACATGAAATACGAATAAAAAGTATCTAAGTGTTTGGGTTCCTATTAATTGGAAAATTAGAGAGAAATATATCAATAATTGTTTTGATTATGTTACTAGTAATGATAACTATATTTATAAAGGTTCAACGACACACAAATGGGTATGGTTTCCTAAAACTTAGGAAATTATAAAAACCTGGGGTATCATATGCTTTAAATATTATTATTTTTTATGATACCCTAGTTTGTACGAATAGCTACTTTTATTTGACAAAATTGTTTCATTATTAGAGGGTACAACCACACTTATTTTTGGGTAAGCTTTTTACCCTATGATTTATCCCTATGGACCAAAACATAAGAAGTGGTTAGCAAAAATATATCTCTTATTTTTTGGAGATACACCACAGAGTGAGGAAGCTTATTTCAGTATCACCGATAATGTTGAAAATAAAGCTAAAATGAAGGAATATCAGAAAAGCTGGTGAACTTATTATTTTTATTTTGTAAGGCTTATGTGTGTGTGTGTGTATATATATATCCTTGAGGGTTAAAACAATGATGTATGATCTGTATTTACCTTCAAATTCATGCTATGCTGAGTATTTCGCTATGATCTGGCCATATTTTACTATTATGTGAAATATTGCAAAGTCTAGTTCCTTTTTGTCGATGATAAAGGAGCAGAAGCATTTGTATGCTAACCATTTCATACGGGATATGATATGTCACCATATATTCAGGGAAAGTAAGTACAACTTTTTTTATCGTATATGTCATCATATATTGTATCTTCAAATACAGGTTATCATCAATCAAAAAGAGAGAGAATACTGAATCATGTTTTTGATTCATGACAAGGAACTCATCATTCAACAAGAAGATTCGATGATTAGCGTGACAAAAAGACAGTCGCAAATATTTATGCAAACTACAATGAAGACAAGACTTCAAACTGGTGCAAAGTTTTTAGTCTTAGAAGTATGTATTATTGTCAAAATCTATCCTCAAGTAGTTTACATCATATCTTTTCACTAGTCAGCGACAAGGTTTTTCAAATTTAAAATCAGATTTGAAAATTTTATTTTATAACTATATTTAAAGAGAGCTATTTTTATGTGGTTGTCATCATCAGAAAAGGAGAATGTTAGAATCATATATGCGGTATTTTGATGATAACAATCATACAATAATGCTTCTAATATGTTACTAAGTTATTTCGAGACAAAACAATGATGGAAAATAAATTGGCTAAAAATATGCAAAGTTGTGACTCAGACCCTAGTGAGCAAAGTGTTAAGTGCATGTCTTTACCAATGAATTAAGCATGCTTTTGGAAATCATATTAATTCAGCCGAATGAAATTCATGGCCAGCCCACTAAAACTGTACATGCAAACACATATATACATAACTTAGTTGACTAAATTCATATCCCCGACTTTTAAAGTGTTCATTGTGAACCTTTAGACTGAACTGATAAGGTTAGCCGACTGACCAGGTGCAAAATGCACAGTACATACATATGCACAAGCATATGAACTTTAGTTGACTGCCACTGAAATTCAGTTAACTGGAACGACTCTAAAGTCAAATTTCTGAAAGGTCACTTCCATTCGTGAAGGGTTATGATCTCTAAAAAGAGATTTAGATGCATCTTTTCAATTAAATCTCTTCATTAATGGATGTACTATGAATACATGTTATATTCACAATCAAAATCACTTTTCTGGACCAAATCTTATCTTTCTAAATCTATTGTTATTACTCTCTCTACATTTTCAAAGCATTCACAAACTTTCTGTTGCTTGAATCTGAACTTCAATTCTTCATCTTTAAGAAATATTTTCCTTTTTTATCTTCACACACATAACATATATATATATACACACATACACACATACATATATATACTTGGAGAGAAGAATATAGGAAGGATGTATTGTCAGTCACAAATCTGTATTATCAGGAACAATAACAGTCAAATTATCTGTTGTATTTTGTTGAAGTCCTATTCGTTTGCTCAGAAAAGTTTAAAGTCCTTTTCGTCTGCTCAAGCATGTTTAAAGTCCTCTTAGTTTGTCAAGGCATGAAATTCCTATTCGTTTGCTCATGTGTTGTATACCTATTCCTCCGTATTAAATGATGGTTTGTAGTTAGTCTATATTCCATAAGGACTATGAGACTGGACGTAGGACGTTGCTCCTAACCAGTATAAAAATGTATAGCTTTTATCTTTTCTACTGTTATTATATTTGTATTGTAGTACTGCTTTGATAACTGCACTTCAAATTATACATATATTGGCCATCGTCGATCCAGTGCATAGCGACTATTCATATATCATTGCACCTGGATTTTTCAGGGGCTGATAAGACTGTTATTGATCAACATCCACAGTAATCAAACTCAAACAATGAAAGTAGTGATGCAACTAAAGCAACCAACCATCTAAACAATCAATATAGCAACAAAATGATCAGGAAAATGTAAACACTCTAAAAAAAACACTGAAGACAATACAACTCAAACCAGCACGAGGAATTACCACCATCAGTGCCGCAAGCTCAAACTGGTCACCATATGATAAATAATCGAAAAGTGAGATTTTTAAAACTAAAGTGTTAACTGCAGTTAATGTTTCTAGTGAACAACAAACACATGAACAAGCTATCAAACAAAAGAAGTGGAGACAAGCAATAAATGAGGAGTACATTGCTCTGATTAGAAATAATACATGGGATTTAGTTTGTCCCAATTATTAAAAACATAGTTGGTTGTAACTGGAATTACAAAGTAAAGGAAAAAAACCTGATTTCAGTTAATAAATATAAGCCTAGATTAGTAGCTAAAAGTTTTACTTAGGAATATGGGTTTGATTTTAATTAAACTTTCTCACCTATAGTAAAAACCACCACCGTAAGGATTATTATTACAATAGCTCTATGAAAAAACTGAAGAAAAAGCACTTAGATGTTAATAATGCTTTTTTGTGTGGAGATTTAAAAGAAAAAGTATGTATGCGTCAACCACGTAGGTATGCACATAATCCAGAGCTATTGATCAAAACCAATATGTATGAGGTAAACCCTTAACTAACACCAATGATATGCAATCAGCACTTATCCAACTACATGGGAGACACCATATTTAACACTGAACGGTAAGTGAGCGTTGTACATGCATTACAACATGCAACTATAACACACCTTGACATTAATTTCAGTGTTAACAAGGTTTCTCAATTCATACAGGATCCATTAAACGAGCACTAGAAGGTTGTTAAAAGGATCCTGAGATATCTAAAAGGCAAAATCAATCATGGATTATCCGTTAAAACGTGCAGGCAATTGAATGCCACTGGATATGCTGATGTTGTCCAGGTATCAAACCGAGATAATTGGAAATCAATATTAGGATATTGCATCTACATGAGCAATATCATGGTATTCAAAAGAACAAACAACAATATCTAGACGTAGTACAAAAACTGTACAAAAGCATTTCTACACATAAGAATAAAACTCCAGATTGATGGGGATTATTGAAAAAGGGTGAACTAGAAGTATGCAGGTTCAACGATATAAACGGGTCAAGACCCAAAATTATTGGTTTTTTCATTAAACCCGTGTATTTGAGAATTTATATAAATACATGAAGTCTGTATCATTCTATTCTATTTGAAAACTGTTGAATCATTTGAATAGTAGTGGCTCATCATAAAATCTTTCAGATAGAATATTCATACGTACGTATATACACAGTGGCGGAGCCAGAGCGGTGAAGAAGGTAGGGCAGAATGATTAGTTTAGGTGGGGCTAACAGCAAAGAAAGCAGTATTATAGAAGAAAAAGGAAAATTTTAGGTAGGGCCTTGACCTTAGGTGGAGTATATATAGCTCCGCCCCTGTATATACATATTTGAAAGTTGGATTAAATTGTGTCGGGGGATATTGTGTACGAAACACCCTTGTAACGACCTGCAAATCCATACTATCTGAGTTGACTAATAACACCACACGTCGAACCCAAATTGCACAGAAATACGAATCATTATTAGAAAGAAGTTAGAGGATGAGAAATAGAAAGAAATACCAAAATAAAAGAAAACGAAGATCACAACTCACAGCGGAATGAATAAAATATATTATATAACATAACCTTTGAAATACAAATCAGTAACTTAATATACATACTATCATCAGAGCACAACAGTTATTCCTGGAACAATTATAAACACCTGTTTCCAGATACAAACATGGTACATAGAGGAAATATGATAGTCTATAGCTAACTGGTGAAGCCTCTTGCTTCCATCTCTTCCAAGTGAATCTGGAAAAAAATCCCGACTACTTGACTGTCCATACAAATTTGGGCACCTAAGAGTTTAGGGAAAACAAAAACAAAATAAACTCTGGGTCAGTCATGGGACTGGTGTGAGTAAACTCCAACCATTTGTTTAACTTTCAAACTCCTTTTGAAAGAAAAGATAATAGTAAGACCAGCCCATACATAAACATGGATGGTTTTTACCTTACTATAACCCAAAACACTTTGATACGAAAATCCAGTGATATTATATTAGTGTCTAAATCAAATAAATATCTAGCGGAACGCTTGCATCTCACGCTCCATATATAATATAAAATCAAAAACCGCAGGGCGCTTATTGGAGATTGGATTTCCAACATGACAAGGTATGGAACCACCTTCCGATCAGTGTACTCTAGAGGGGATACACTGGGGTTCAACAAGAACATCTTGCAACCCGGCCCACACATGACCGACCACTCATTTCGCTTGAGTGTATCGAATGTATATCACCAACGGTTGAGATCAGCAACCATTTCGCAAAAAGGGACAGCATCGATAGATTAAAGAAGTAAAAGGAATTTCTCTAGATATGTGATTATACACCCTAATGGGAGCGATCCACATAGCCATGATGCCTGCCCGATTTTTGTCATTTTTCGGTTGTTGAGGCCTGAGGCTATGATTTCTTATCATTCATTGATAGCACAATCACTTTGAATGCCACATTGTCAGATCCGTAAATCATTAATTGATTTGGACAAATATATTCTGGATGTTATGCTAAGAGAATAAATTCTCCGCCACCATATATATCTATACAGACCAACATATGCGATCATCGGAAATACTCTGTCAGACATTCATCCATACACTTTGTTCTGGGACTGAACGAAACCGAAGGCACAATTTCTATTAATAGAAAAAGCCCTTGCACTTTACTCCGTCTTCGATTATCTTCATATAATCGGATTCATTACGCTACTGCCAATACAGAGTGGTTCACGGATAATAATCCAACCGGTCTCTCCATACTGACAACGATATTGGTAAACACTTCGATAGTCGGTTATTTAACTATCGAAGAAAAACAAACATCCATTCAAAACATCAAACAATCACTGGGCCTTTTAATTAATATTTCATTAATTAAAACACTTCTCCATTTCCTTATCAATATTTGTTAACCAAATATTTTCAACAATCATCTTGGCCTCTTACGCTATTTGGAAAACATTTCCATGTATCGCCTTCTTTTATTTTCTATACTTAGAAAACATCTTTTATTTATAATTGGAAAACATTCCAATTACTTATCTCTTTCACGCCCGTTCATTTCAGCACTCAGGAAATATTTATTTATTACATTTCCAAAATTTCACTTTCTTGGGTTAAAATGAATGTTGTATAAAACATTGTTACAAACAACCTAAAATACTACATTCAACTAACTCTTATTCAATCATTGATACTCGAGAATAAATCTTGCTATTTATCGGTTAATAATGAAATCAATCAAGTTGGGGTATAATTACCTCTCAGACCTTGACTACATAACATCTTTACCGTCAAAACAGACAAGACCACTTACATCGAATAATCAACACCATTAAACCAATTATTCATTTTCAAAATGTACATATGTTTCTCTTTCAATTACCAAATTATCGATTTCCTTTTTATTTATAATATTCTATTTTAAATTCATTTCCTTATCGAATTCAATATATATTGATATATTGATTTTCCGTTATCAAATTATCTTAAAAATATTCTAACTCCTTAAATTTTCAGAAAATTTCGCCATAACCTCCTTTGTAACGGCCGATAGTTCAAACCCTCAACTCGCCTCTTTAGGCCCTTTCCATTCAAAAGGAAAATCAAAAAGCCAAGTGGCTTGCCGATTCGGCGCATAAAATGTGATAACCCCAAATTTCCACGGAATGAAAGTAAGGAATAATCATTTGGAATACAACATAAATAAAAAAATACAGATTAAAGATACAACATAGCAAAGGAAAACTATAGAATAACAACATCATAGCAGCGGAATATGAATGTCATCAAACACAGAATCCCACAGTTACAGAGTACTAAATTTTTACATCAAGTTTCAGCAAGAGGAAATAAGTTCCAACTTCAAAGTAGAACAACTGGAAATAAAATAAGTCTGGGTGTCTCAAAGTCTAAAGATAAAATGCAATGAAATATAAATGATAGATAGTCTTCGTGGTCCAACATAAGCACCTCCAAATAAGCACTCCAAGATAGATAAGCAGCTCCAAGATAGAAACTCCAAAGAAAGCTAGACCTATTACTTGGCTGCCCGTGTGGAAAAGAGGGCACCCGAGTTTGCAAAGGTGAAAACAAACTACGAGTCAGTCATGGGACTAGTGTGAGAATTCTTAACTAATTTACTAATAGTAGTAAGGCAAATCCAAGGACCACGCCGCTAATGCAGAATGAGTTTACTCCAACAGATTGCCGTGCATAATTTTAAAGTGACAGAACAAACAATAAGTAAATCGTAAAACAACGCTATGCCTTTGAGAAAAATGGAATCACCATAAGACTCAAGTCCCATCCAACAATGCAACGCAAACCAGAGGATAGAGTTTTACCTTATGGTGATTAAACATGCTAAATACGATAAATACGAATCTAATATTATCATTAGTGTATATAAAAACATTTCAAAATAAATGTATCAATCCTAGGAAGCATAGCTAACATATACTTTGCCTCTGCACTAGTAATACAATCAAGTCCATAGGGTCGTATTTGGAATTTGGTTTCCACCATGAGTCAAGACTAGGGAGGAGCTCCTTACCGATTCGAGACACTCTAGCTAATGTCTCAGGATCCCCCGCAGTGAACCCTTGGATCCTGCAGGGCCGGTCCACACATACAGCTTTGTGGATTAATTATTCATGAACATACGTTTCCCGATCCTATAGGACCTATCATCCGAGGCGCCTCATTCCATCATCCATATAAATTAAATATCAGTCAGTTCAAGCACTGACACTACTTCTAGCTAGAAAGAAACGTGCTGCTCTCCCTGCGTTCCCTTCTCCCATTTTAGACTCAACCGGGTTGTGAGGCTCGTGAAGCTACGTAATACACAAAGCTATGCTTATTCAAGCTGTGCTTTGATCGTCACCACAAGGTTCTGCTTTTCAACAAGAAATCTTGATCATTGCATCTTAGTATGCCACACTGTCACTCAATATCACACTACCAATCCTTTGCCGAAATATATAAAAGGGCGTTAAGCAAGAGAATGAATTCTCTGCTACCAATCATTCATACGTTCGGCAGAAAATCAATAAATACAATATAAAGGAGTACAATGTCGGACACACATTCCATTTATAAGCCCGTTCTGGGTCTGAACGAAACTGGAGATACCCTCGTCCCGTATGTCCAGTACGGAAAGGAGATACCCGCATATCCGTGAAATCAACATGTACGTTTGGGCAATTACCCCGACCCTTGAATTGGGAGCAAGTCAATTCAGGATCTTGATCGTTGTCCATTCGAGGGAAGATTTACGGTCTTCATTCGCCGTCTTCAAACTTCAATTCTTAACGTCGTCTAATTACTTGGAATGAGATTAAACTCGGACTTTCGAAATAATTCTCGTATATATATATTGAAAATTCTTCCTTATCGTTAATATTATTTTTAACGATTAATTCCTATTTTAATTATTTAAAATAATTAAATCCTTATTTAACGACGCCACGGGTCAGTGGGCGACCCTGGCGCTGCTTTCAACCAATTTTGATTTTCATATTTCTCGAAATCTAACCGTTGGATTTTAACGTAGTTTAAATCGTTAGAAAGATTTTCCCAAGATGGTCCTAATGGTTCCAGTTTTGGGAAAATCCGACGGTTGGATCTTTTGGTATAGTCGTTTAAAGGTACGATTTCAAAATGCGAACTACCGCGCTCGATTCGTTTAATTTTAATTATATTAACGTCGTTTGATTTAACAACGAGCTAAACGACTAAAGATCTCCATTCAATTTTAATTCATTTAAAATGAAGACAATATTTCAACATTTTAAATATATTCTTTTATTCCTTCATTTACATTTAAAATGTAAATTCCGTTCTTTTAGTTACACTGTAAAATCCTCTCTGTAATTACATTAAAAATGTAATTAACATTCCGTGTTAAATTTTTTATCTTTCAATTTATCATGCAAAAAATGTAATTTACATTCCAATGCAAAATTATTCTTTTTAAATACATATAAATTCTTACCCTTTTTAAACTACATAAAAAATGTAATTTTGATTCCAATGCCCAATTCTTCTTTTTAATTACATAAGAATGTAATTAACATAGCGGTGAATTTTTTTACCTTTATAAATTACATTAAAAATGTAATTTTATTTACAACGTCAAATTCTACTTTTTAATTACATTAAAAATGTAATTAACATAATAATGTAAAATTCCAATCTTTTAATTTGTCTCTTAATTTACAATATAAAATCATACTTTTTAATTACATTAAAAATGTAATTAATATTACATGTCAAATCTTATCTTTTAATTTGCAATGTAAATTGTTATGCCTTAATTACATATAAAAATGAATTTTATATGCTATGCAAATTCTTACTCTTTCATTACATATAAAAATGAAAATTTATTTTACATGTAAACTATAAATCTTTAATTACATATAAAAATGTCCTTTCCAATTTAAAACGTAAATTCTATTCTTTAATTATATAATAAAATGTAATTTTAATTTACAGTGTAAATTCTCATCTTTATTTACATAACAAAAATGTACTTTTAATTTACCATGTAAATTCTCATCTTTATTTACATAACAAAATTGTACTTTTAATTTACCATGTAAATGCTCATCTTTATTTACATAACAAAAATGTACTTTTAATTTACCATGTAAATTCTCATCTTTATTTACATAACAAAAATGTACTTTTAATTTACCATGTAAATTCTCATCTTTATTTACATAACAAAATTGTACTTTTAATTTACCATGTAAATTCTCATCTTTATTTACATAACAAAATTGTACTTTTAATTTACCATGTAAATTCTCATCTTTATTTATATAACAAAAATGTACTTTTAATTTACCATGTAAATTCTCATCTTTATTTACATAACAAAAATGTACTTTTAATTTACCATGTAAATTCTCATCTTTATTTACATAACAAAAATGTGTTTTTATCCGCAAATAAAATACAAATAAAAATGTGTTTTCTAAATATGAATTTTTATTTACAATTAAAATGTAAATGAAAAGGTCTTTATCCAATTTGCCTTTTTGTTTACACACAAAATATAAATAACATGTAATTTGTACTTACAATTTAATATCATAAAATAAACATGAGAATCTAATAATCTGTTTTTAAAGGGACAAATTATTTTAATTCCACCACTGTACCCAAATGATAATTTTTGACGATACCATGTCAATAAAAGAATCACAACACATATGATATTTTGAATGGATTAAAATTCTAATCTGATCAAATTTTCTGGCAAGATGATATTTTTAATTGGATTAAAAATTCAGTTTAATCCATTTTTTATACAATATGATGATAATTATTAGATCTATACAGATCCATACACACAACCACAGATGTAAGCCAAAACTTGACAAATCAAACATAACAACATCAATAATCTTATCACGTCGCAGATCTAATATATTTACCATTCAACTGATTTAAGTAACTATAGAATAATAATTAACTAATTTTAATTATTTCAAATAGAATCTGACCTTGCTTTTCAGTCAGATCTAGATTTCAAAAAGGGTTTAGAAATTGTTCCAATCAGTTCTAGGTCGAAGTATTTGCTGTCACGATCACAACGTCTCCGGAATTTCTGAATTTGGATAATATATGCAAAAGATATCGAGTTATAATTTAATTCTAAATTTGCGATGCTTATAAGTGTTAAAATCCTTTGAAATTACCTTCAGAACTTTGGCCAAATTATTTCAGTTTTGTTCAGATCTCTTAGTCCAGATTATAGGAGATTGGATCAGTGAATTTCCGAATGGATTGCGCGACGTCGGAGAGCTCGGAGAGGGGAGTCGGCGCCTAGAAGAGGGGGAGGTGCGGTCTGGTTGGCCCGGCGGTGACCGAACGGCGGCGGCTTTTGGGCTTGGGTGCGGTGGTTTCAGGCGACGAGGGGTGGTGATTTCGGTGTAGAATCGAAGAGGGGAAGAGGCTCTTCAAAAAACTATACTGTGGGGTGTTCTGAAATTGAGAGGAGAAGGAGAAATCGGAGTAAGAAAATTTGATGAAGAAAAGGGGGCGGCGGCTGCAACAATCGGGGAAGAACGATGAATAGTGCCCACGTATTTATACGTGTATTCTCAAGCGTATTTTTCTTATTTATAATTTAATTAATTCCAGAAATTGGGTTTTTTTGGCCGATCTCCAAACGGAGCCCAACGACTGTCGAACAATATGTTTTGACGTCTTCTGAACGCAATGGCGCTAGTGCCGAAGTCCAATTCTGAAGTTTACAGCATGTTTCTTTTATTTTTAAAATAAATCCTTTTAATATTAATTCGAACGTACTCTTTAATCTACCGGGGTCACATACGAACTCAGAAAAATCCAGAAAAATTATTTCTGGCTTTGTTTTGACGATACGGTCCTAACAAAATTAATTTTGTCGAATTCTGAGACTGTTTGAAAAATGGCCATTTTTAATATTAAAATATATACATAAATTCTACAACGACTATTCTGAAATTTCAACTGGCCATAACTTTTAATTCCCGCTATGAAATTTCGATTTTTCGGATTCGTTGGAAAGATATTTTTACATAGATTCTTATATTTTTGGTTTCACCAAAATACAATTTATTTTGCATCCTATACAGTCAGTCAAAGTTCAGATTTGACTTTTCAAACTACCGTGCTCTTTCCAATTCCCTTTTTCAATTAAATTGAATATATTCGAATTAACTTCGATTAAAATAAATTTCTAGTCATTATTATTTGAAATAATTTATTTCAAATATTCAAAATCCCTTAAAATTTCAAAAATAAAATTTTTAAATTGGCCCCAAATTCCGGGTTGTTACAATCCCCCTCCCCCGCTTAAGAACTTTTCGTCCTCGAAAAGGAAAAAGGAAAAATAGAAGAGTAGGAACCAACACAGAGAATGTAAAATGTTTTAAGCGTACCTCAAAACAAAATCTAATCGGAGATATCTACTCTGCAATTGGGATAGGCTTGCTTGATACTCTCCTCAGTTTCCCAAGTGCAGTCTCTAGGATCGCCGCTCCATTGCACTTTGACTAGGTTGATTCTTTTATTTCTCAGCTCTCTAGTCTCTTTGCCAATAATTTTCAGTGGCTCCCTTCTCACTTCAAGGCATGGGGTAATCTCCAAATCTTTCTGTGAACTCTTCTTGTCCTTCTCTTCATAGCGACAGGCAAATTCATCATGAAGCCTTTCCATCTCTTGCCTTGCAACGTATGTTTCATTGAACGACTCTTTAAACTTGATCCAAGTCATATTTTCTTCATCTTCTCCTATATTGACTACTTCCCACCAATCCCGTGCTTCGCCTTGGAGCAGCCATGAAGCCATAAATCTCTTCCTTTGATCTTCTAGTTCTAGAGCTCTAAATATCTTTTCACAATTCTTAAGCCATGCCTGAGCCTGTGTCATGGTCTCAGTACAAGTGAATGGAACTCCATCTAAATTCTTAAAATCCTTCGCTACCCTCACCAAGTCAAAGGGCTGCGGTGGTGGTGGTGGTGGCTGTTGAACTGTGGCCTCCTCAGTTTCAGCAACATTTTTCCTCCTTGCTCTAGCTCTAGCTCTAGCGGCAGCAGTACTCATTTTTAGTTAGTTCTGTACGATCCAGGAAAGAGTCAGAACAACTGTAATGGTGATTTTAAGAAATGATAAGATAAAAGGGTGGGTAAAAAAGATGGTGATAAAATGACTGACTATTATGTATTCTCATGAAATGTTCGCCATAGAATATTGTGATTCTATGTAAACGAATTATTATAAATATGTTATATTCCAAAGCTATGTTTAACCAAAGCTCTGATACCAACTGTGATAACCCCAAACTTCCACGGAATGAAAGTAAGGAATAATCATTTGGAATACAACATAAATATAACAATACAGATCACAGATACAACATAGCAAAGGAAAACTATAGAATAACAACATCACAGCAGCGGAATATGAATGTCATCAAACACAGAATCCCACAGTCATAGAGTACTAAATTTTTACATCAAGTTTCAGCAAAAGGAAATAAGTTCCAACTTCAAAATAGAACAACTGGAAATAAAATAAGTCTGGGTGTCTCAAAGTCTAAAGATAAAATGCAACGAAAGATAAATGATGGATAGTCTTCGTGGTCCAACATAAGCACTTCCAAATAAGCACTCCAAGATAGATAAGCAGCTCCAAGATAGCAACTCCAAAGAAAGCTAGACCTGTTACTTGGCTGCCCGTGTGGAAAAGAGGGCACCCGAGTTTGCAAAGGTGAAAAAAAACTATGAGTCAGTCATGGGACTGGTGTGAGAATTCTTAACTAATTTACTAATAGTAGTAAGGCAAATCCAAGGACCACGCCGCTAACGCGGAACGGGTTTACTCCAATGGATTGCCATGCATAATTTTATAGTGACAGAACAAACAATAAGTAAATCGTAAAACAACGCTATGCTTTTGAGAAAAATGGAATCACCATAAGACTTAAGTCCCATCACACAATGCAACGCAAACCAGAGTATAGAGTTTTACCTTATGGTGATTAAACATGCTAAATACGATAAATACGAGTCTAATATTATCATTAGTGTATATAAAAACATTTCAAAATAAATGTATCAATCCTAGGAAGCATTGCTACCATATACTATGCCTCCGTACTAGTAATACAATCAAGTCCGTAGGGTCGTATTTGGAATTTGGTTTCCATCATGATTCAAGGCTAGGGAGGAGCTCCTTACCGATTCGAGACACTCTAGGTAATCTCTCAGGATCCCCCGCAGTGAACCGTTGGATCCTGCAGGGCCGGTCCACACATACAGCTTTGTGGATTAGTTATTCCTGAACACACGTTTCCCGATCCTATAGGACCTATCATCCAAGGCGCCTCATTCCATCATCCACATAAGTTAAATATCAGCCAGTTCAAGCACTAACACTACTTCTAGCTAGAAAGAAACGTGCTGCTCTCCCTGCGTTCCCTTCTCCCGTTTTTGACTCAACCGGGTTGTGAGGCCCGTGAAGATACGTAATACACAAAGCTATGCTTATTCAAGCTGTGCTTTGATCGTCACCACAAGGTTCTGCTTTTCAACAAGAAACCTTGATCATTGCATCTTAGTATGCCACACTGTCACTCCATATCACACTACCAATCCTTTGCCGAAATATATAAAAGGGTGTTAAGCAAGAAAATGAATTCTCTGCCACTAATCATTCATACGTTCGGCAGAAAATCAATAAATAAAATATAAAGGAGTACAATGTCGGACACACATTCCATTTATAAGCCCGTTCTCGGTCTGAACGAAACTAGAGATACCCTCGTCCCGTATGTCCAGTACGGAAAGGAGATACCCGCATATCCGTGAAATCAACACGTACGTTTGGGTAATTACCCCGACCCTTGAATTGGGAGCAAGTCAATTCAGGATCTTGATCGTTGTCCATTCGAGGGAAGATTTACGGTCTTCATTCGCCGTCTTCAAACTTCAATTCTTAACGTCGTCTGATTACTTGGAATGAGATTAAACTCGGACTTTCGAAATAATTCTTGTATATATATAATGAAAATTCTTCCTTATCGTTAATATTATTTTTAACGATTAATTCCTATTTTAATTATTTAAAATAATTAAATCCTTATTTAACGACGCCACGGGTCAGTGGGCGACCCTCGCGCTGCTTTCAACCAATTTTGATTTTCACATTTCTCGAAATCTAACCGTTGCATTTTAACGTAGTTTAAATCGTTAGAAAGATCTTCCCAAAACGGTCCTAACGGTTCCAGTTTTTGGAAAATCCGACGGTCGGATCTTTTGGTATAGTCGTTTAAAGGTACGATTTCAAAATGCGAACTACCGCGCTCGATTCGTTTAATTTTAATTATATTAACGTCGTTTGATTTAACAACGAGCTAAACGACTACTGATCTCCATTCAATTTTAATTCATTTAAAATGAAGACAATATTTCAACATTTTAAATACATTCTTTTATTCCTTTATTTACATTAAAAATGTAAATTCCATTCTTTCAGTTACACTGTAAAATCCTCTCTGTAATTACATTAAAAATGTAATTAACATTCCATGTTAAATTTTCTATCTTTTAATTTATCATGCAAAAAATGTAATTTACATTCCAATGCAAAATTATTCTTTTTAAATACATATAAATTCTTACCCTTTTTAAATTACATAAAAAATGTAATTTTGATTCCATTGCCCAATTCTTCTTTTTAATTACATAAGAATGTAATTAACATAGCGGTGAATTTTTTTATCTTTATAAATTACATTAAAAATGTAATTTTATTTACAACGTCAAGTTCTACTTTTTAATTACATTAAAAATGGAATTAACATAATAATGTAAAATTCCAATCTTTTAATTTGTCTCTTAATTTACAATAAAAATCATACTTTTTAATTACATTAAAAATGTAATAAATATTACACGTCAAATCTTGTCTTTTAATTTGCAATGTAAATTGCTATACCTTAATTACATATAAAAATGAATTTTATATGCTATGCAAATTCTTACTCTTTCATTACATATAAAAATGAAAATTTATTTTACATGTAAAATATAAATCTTTAATTACATATAAAAATGTCCATTCCAATTTACAACGTAAATTCTATTCTTTAATTATATAATAAAATGTACTTTTAATTTACAATGTAAATTCTCATCTTTATTTACATAACAAAAATGTACTTTTAATTTACCATGTAAATTCTCATCTTTATTTATATAACAAAAATGTACTTTTAATTTACCATGTAAATTCTCATCTTTATTTACATAACAAAAATGTACTTTTAATTTACCATGTAAATTCTCATCTTTATTTACATAACAAAAATGTACTTTTAATTTACCATGTAAATTCTCATCTTTATTTACATAAAAAAATGTGTTTTTAATTTGCAATGTAAATTCTCATCTTTATTTACATAACAAAAATGTACTTTTAATTTACCATGTAAATTCTCATCTTTATTTACATAAAAAAAATGTACTTTTAATTTACCATGTAAATTCTCATCTTTATTTACATAACAAAAATGTACTTTTAATTTACCATGTAAATTCTCATCTTTATTTACATAACAAAAATGTACTCTTAATTTGACATGTAAATTCTCATCTTTATTTACATAACAAAAATGCACTTTTAATTTACCATGTAAATTCTCATCTTTATTTACATAACAAAAATGTGTTTTTATCCGCAAATAAAATACAAATAAAAATGTGTTTTCTAAATATGAATTTTTATTTACAATTAAAATGTAAATGAAAAGGTCTTTATCCAATTTGCCTTTTTGTTTACACACAAAATATAAATAACATGTAATTTGTACTTACAATTTAATATCATAAAATAAACATGAGAATCTAATAATCTGTTTTTAAAGGGACAAATTATTTTAATTCCACCACTGTACCCAAATGATAATTTTTGACGATACCATGTCAATAAAAGAATCACAACACATATGATATTTTGAGTGGATTAAAATTCGAATCTCATCTAATTCTCTGGCAAGATGATATTTTTAATTGGATTAAAAATTCAGTTTAATCCAATTTTTATACAACATGATGATAATTATTAGATCTATATTGATCCATACACACAACCACATATCTAAGCCAAAACATGACAAATCAAACATAACAACATCAATTATCTTATCGCGTCGCAGGTCTAATATATTTACCATTCAACTGATTTAAATAACTATAGAATAATAATTAACTAGTTTTAATTATTTCAAATAGAATCTCACCTTGCTTTTCAGTCAGATCTAGAATTCAAAAAGGGTTTAGAAATTGTTCTAATCCGTTCTAGGTCGAAGTATTTGCTGTCACGATCACAATGTCTCCGGAATTTCTGAATTTGGATAATATATGCAAAAGATATCGAGTTATAATTTAATTCTAAATTTGCGACGCTTATAAGTGTTAAAATCCTTTGAAATTACCTTCAGAACTTTGGCCAAATTATTTCAGTTTTGTTCAAATCACTTAGTCCAGATTATAGGAGATTGGATCAGTGAATTTCAGAATGGATTGCGCGACGTCGGAGAGCTCGGAGAGGGGAGTCGACGCCAGGAAGGGGGGAGGTGCGGTGCGGTCTGGTGGGCCCGGCGGTGACCGAACGGCGGCGGCTATGGGGATTGGGTGCGGCGGTTTCAGGCGACGAGGGGTGGTGATTTCGGTGTAGAATCGAAGAGGGGAAGAGGCTCTTCAAAAAACTCAACTGTGGGGTGTTCTGAAATTGAGAGGAGAAGGAGAAATCGAAGCAATAAAATTTGATTAAGAAAAGGGGGCGGGGGCTGCAACAATCGGGGAAGAACGATGAATAGTGCCCACGTATTTATACGTGTATTCTCAAGCGTATTTTTCTTATTTATAATTTAATTAATTCCAGAAATTAGGGTTTATTTCGTCCGATCTCCAAACGGAGCCCAACGACTGTCGAACAATATGTTTTGACGTCTTCTGAACCCAATGGCGCTAGTTCCGAAGTCCAATTCTGAAGTTTACAGCATGTTTCTTTGATTTTTAAAATAAATCCTTTTAATATTAAGTCGAACGTACTCTTTAATCTACCGGGGTCACATACGAACTCAGAAAAATCCAGAAAAATTATTTCTGGCTTTGTTTTGATGATATGGTCCTAACAAAATTAATTTTGTCGAATTCTGAGACTGTTTGAAAAAAGGCAATTTTTAATATTAAAATATATACAGAAATTCTATAGCGACTATTCTGAAATTTCAACTGGCCATAACTTTTAATTCCCGCTATGAAATTTCGATTTTTCGGATTCGTTGGAAAGATATTTTTACATAGATTCTAATATTTTTGGTTTCACCAAAATCCGATTTATTCTCCATCCTGTACAGTCATTCAAATTTCAGATTTGACTTTTCAAACTACCGTGCTCTTTCTAATTCCCTTTTTTAATTAAATTGAATATATTCGAATTAACTTTGATTAAAATAAATTTCTAGTCGTTATTATTTGAAATAATTTATTTCAAATATTCAAGATCCCTTAAAATTTCAAAAATAAAAATTTTCAATTGGCCCCAAATTTCGGGTTGTTGCATAAAACCTCATATGGAATTTAAACATGTACCTTTTGGTCGGGCATTTCAATTTATATCTCTTCATATACTTCATTTCCATACCTGCTTAACACGTATTCAAATATTCCTATTTGGTTTCAACTCAATCCACGCGTCTTATCCCAATTCGCTAATTTACTTTCTAATTAGCTATCTTGCCTATTTCACTTCTTTGTTTGAACATAACATGTTCAAATAAAATATTTACTTTCTAATAAACGAATTGAATTCCGTTTTCAAACTCAAGTTTCCTTTTCGATTTTGAATATAATTTCTCAAATCACCTTTAATTATTCAAGGCCCAATTTTGTATCAGCTTTCAATTAACCATATATTATTCAAATTAGTCAGTTCTATTCAATAACAAAATCTGATTTTTTTTTGTTTCAAAAATCATTTCACTTACTTCACTGAAGTTCATATTATTTTGTATCTCCAGTCTGCATTTTTCATATGGAAATTCGGATTTTATTTATTTAAATAAACCGTTATGGCTTTATAATGGTTCTCGCGCTGTTTTTCTGAAAATTTGATTTTGACATAACTCAAAATCTATAAGACAAAATCCAGATTTTTCTCTTCCATTAGAAAACTATTATTTAATCGGTCCTGACGGTTCTTATTTCAAAGAATTCTGACTTAAATTGAGTCTTGTATACTCAATTGAAGTTCGAATCGCCAATTTACGAACTACCGCACTGCGGCAAGTTCGTTTTAATTATATTAATATATATAAATGTTTAAACTTCATTTATAATAAATTGAACTCCATTCTGATATATTTTTAATATATTTCAAATCAGTTTCCCAATTCAACATAATATTTTCGATTGTCTATAATTATCGATTTTTACTTACTCGGTAATATATTTATTTATAGTTCGGCCTTCTATATTTAATTCCAATTCCTTTTATAAATAAATTATTTATTAAATTCGATATATTCGAATTTAAGCTATAAACCCGTTGAATTCTTCTCAATTCAGCTTATATTCCGAATTCCGAAATATAATCAATCGTTTTGTTTCAAAACACTTCCCAATTTACTTTTAAATTCCTATTTGAATTTAAATGGTTTAAATTATCCAAATGATAATTTATTTCACCAAATTTATAACACTATTTATAAATTCAACTTCCTTGTTTCATATATTTAAACAATTTCCCTTTTCAAATTTCTATTTGAAACTCCATCCCTTTGATATTCCGAATTTCCGGAATAAAAACCGTTGTTCCCTTTCGAATGATTTCAAATTCTATTTTTAAATTCATATTTGAATTTAAATATTCAAATTATCTCTTGATAATTAATTCATTATCTTTATAAATACCATTTTATAAATTTCCTTGTTTTATATATTTAATCAAGTGCTATTTCGAAATCTATTTAAAACCAAAACCTTATTTTGGAACTTTCTATTTATAATAACTTATATATATAACAACCAATTTATTTTCATATTCAATTTAACTTCTATTTAAATTAATTCGAATTAATCGAATTCAAATCATAAATCCTTATGGATTTATTTTAGTTCAATTTATATTCTGGACATCAGAATAAATCCCATCGTTTATTTCTTTAAAACGATTTCCCCATTTCTATTTTTAAATTCACATTTGAATTTAAATATTCAAATTTATTAAATGATAATTTTTACACTTCATTTATGAACACCATTTATAAATTAATTTCAACTCCCTGACTACCCAATGAAAATCATTCCATTTTATTTATAAACAACGTTTATAAATTTACTTCAATTTCCTGTATTATTCAATTTATAAACATCGTTTATAAATTTAATACTTGTTTTATTTATTCAAAACAAGTTAACATCTTTATTTCCCATTCGGAATTCAAATTTTATTTTTACTAAAAAAAAATAGAATTTCCATTTAAAATCTGAAATATCCTTTTCATGATATTTTTATATATCAACATTTTAGGCCCAGTGATATTTCAACCAATCAAAAATACCCAATTATCAACCATGGATTTTCTAACACATCATATATGATAATATATATGAGAACACACAATTAATAATATTTTTGAGGAATCCAGTTGGATCCCTCCGACTTGTTTCCATGCATCCACAGACGTTAGCCAACATAAATAATACCCATCCTGCTTCGAGGCAGGATATTATGGTATAGAAGGTCATCCACTATCATAGCGTGGGGCGTATAGGGTCATCCGCTAATGATACTGCGGGCTTCTGCTAATAGTACTACGGGAACTACCCAATCACCAATACATATATATATATATATATATAATAGCCACAAACATCAATCCTATATAACTAATATATATGTATGATAGCTACAGTAATGTTTAAATGCAACCAAATAACCAATAAATTATTTTTAACGATAAAAATAATTTAAATAAAATTCTTGAGTGAGAATTACTCACCGTGATATTTAATTGCGATCTGTTCTGATTCCACTTTAATTCCTGATTTTGTATAGAAATAAATTCCAATCTGATTTCGATTTACTCCATAAACTTCAAACAAATCCCATCGTGACTCGTTTGTCCCCAGCGGACCTCGTATGACAAACAAATAACGTATTTTATATATTTACCCATTTAAAATATTTAATATTTTCTTAATAAAAATTTAACAAAATTAATTACCTTTTAATTTCTAATTCTGCTTCAAACCAAAAATGCTGCTGCCATTCACTTCTAACTGCCATCATTCGATTGCCAGCGCCCCCATCATCCATTCATCCATGAACTGTCAGCTAACCCATATAGTAAGCTCATGCAACCCCATACCGTACCCCTTCTTAATTAACTTTGCATTTTCTTTTTGTTCAAAAACCAAGGACAAGCAGCTTAACCTTCTTCTTTCAGTTCGAACAATAGGACCCGACCATTCACCATCACCATTATTCCCATACCCCCATCCATCCTCAATAACACACCATCCCAATTCATTCATCAGTTTAATGAACTCCAACACACCAGACTTCTTCTCCACTTACAATTTCACTCAATCTTCTTTCTACCCAACCCTTCCAGTATGATAACTGTACAACTGAAATGCACTTCACAACTCACTACGTTACAGACCCTACTTAAATACCATCAACATTCGAACTCCTCTAGACTGACCTCATAAAACCCATGACAGAATCCCTTTTTGAACCCTGGTCATCATCTTCTTCCCTGAAATTCGATTTTTCTTACTGCATTGCCAAAACTCTAAATCATAACGTTTGCGACTTGGTGCCCTTACTGTTACAACCTCGACATCGCATAGAGAAAAGAGCTCATGTCATTTTTCTTTTTGGCAACGTTGCGCCCTCGCATTGTTCTTCTGAGATCGAGAAAAGAGATCGCGATAGCTTACATCGATTTCCCTAAAATCGCGATTACCTGAAGGAAATCGCAACACCCAATACTTCTCCCAAATCGAGAATCACGACCCTACTCGATAGGAACAAAAATCGAGATCCAACAAACTCGCGTCGCATCCATCTATTTCTGGAAATTATCAGCTCGACATAAAACTGAAGTTCGAAGCTTTCGATTCCCTTTTTTATTTCAGTTTCGAGTCGTGGAAATGGAACAAAGGAGCCTCCTTGGATTTTATCTGAAGCTATTACGTTGATATAAAGAAAATGAAGGGGAATGCGACTTTAAGAGAAGGAATGGCCATTGTGACGATCCCAAAATCCGAGGGGCGGTATTAAGGATAATCATTAGGAAATAACACATTAATCATCATAGCAGAGTACAGATAATAGCAGAAACAATAAATAAAATAATTTTACATGGATATGACAGCGGAATCACAACATGTAGGAATATCAGAATAGCATAACGTGGGATATACTTAGTAAATAAAAGGAAAGTGATCAGTCATCTTCGCCAGAGGCGGAATACATACATGCAGTGAGACATAATAAAGGTATCAGTCTACATCGCCGAAGGCGGAATACATATACATATAGTGAGAAATACGGAAAGTAAATGAGTCTGCATCGCCAGTGGCGGAATCATAACATAAGTACAATGGCGGAAAATATCAAAGTCATCTCTGTGAAGTCAGCCTCGCCATGAGCCAAAAATGCACTCTATGCAGCAGTGCAGAACCAAAAATCACCTGTCACCTGTGTACTAGGCTGCCCGTGTGAAAATAAGGGCACCCACGTTTGCAAAGTGAAACAAACAACGAGTCAGTCATGGGGACTGGTATGAGGAATCCATTTAACAATTAAACAACAGTAAATAGAAAATCATAAGACCACGCCACTTTCGCGGAACGGGTTTACTCCAGTGATTGCTAGTGCATTTAAAACAAAGTAAATTCTTTTTAAAACAACGCAATGCTTTTAGAAAGAATGAAGCCATTATAAGACTCAGGTCCCATCACACAATGCAACGCAAGCCGGAGGATAGAGTTTTACCTTATAATAGCCAAAGATGCTTGATACGTTTAAAACGAAATCATTTGATATTATTACTAGTGCATATATGTTTCAAAAACGAATAGCATCATAAATATCAATCATTGGCGGCATAGCTACCATATACTATGTCACCATACTAGTACTACAATCAAGTCCGTTATTTCGTATTGGAAATTGGATTTCCGTCATGAGTCGAGGCAAGGGGCAAGCTCCTCTCCGCTTCGAGACATTCTAGCAAATGCCTCAGGGCT